>OZ026554.1:2016746-2049246 GCA_964020155.1 Chondrilla cf. caribensis
GTTCACCTTTCTGTCCATTATTTCCTGTTTGTCCTATTCCTCCACTTTCACCTTTTGTTCCATTAAGTCCAGTTGGTCCTTGGGGTCCTTTGTCTCCTTTAGGTCCGGGAGGTCCAGGATCTCCCTTCTCACCCTTTGTTCCATTTATCCCATCCAGTCCCGGGGTTCCTCTGCTCCCTTTTGTTCCAGGTGGACAACGGCAACCATCTTGTCGTCTAGTTCTCTCTAGGAGTTTATCTGTTTGAGATACAATGAGTTTATGTACTCCAAATTAGCAATGTGCTTATATATGGATTAGCACATACTATATTCATTGTAGAATAAGGGTTGTGCATATATCCCTGAGATAACAGAGAGAGTTTCTCCTGCATGTTAACATGTGCTCATCTTTTGGTCTGGTGTTATGTATTAGTTGTACTAATTCAGACATAGTTAAAAAGGGGTTTGTCTGAGCTTGATAGCTATAATATGTACATTAATAATGGTTACAGGAACTTTCTATAGTGTAAATGATCTTGAGGTCTTTATCATTAAAGTATAAGGGGCACTGCCATTATTGAACAGAGTTTTAGCACAGGTGTCCTGTTATGTTGAATATTGACAGTTCTCTGTGAGTGTCCATAATTCATTTTCCTTTATGGAAACATATGGATTACCTCCTAGTCATGAGCTCAAATGAGAGCGAAACAGTCCTTTTACATTTTAGGGAATTACATTTTAGGCAACTTACAGATAAATAACCCAATGCTCAGTTGAGTCTTTTCAGAATAGTGGCAGCCTCCTATATACATTCGTTAGCAGGCCAGAGTAAATTCCAGCCAATTAAGACTGCATTATCAGTCACAGTTTTTTGAACCTGTGCATTTTAAGGGGTTCCCCCATATATACACAGGTTGACCCCAAGATCAATCTAAGGTTGGGATTGAGACTTGATTATGATCAACTATCAGGGAAACCAGGTGTACTATGCTAAGACAAACCTTGGCCATGTACCAGTTTTCATGCCTCTGGCTAATAAATGCAAGATTTCCGCACTATCACCATCTTCACCATACATAGTTGCCTTGGATTCTGAATGAAAACCTGATTTTCTGTCTTTGTACATGTATGCAAACACAAACACACTGTCAGTATGCAAGTACAAAGGACAGGAAGTCAGATTTCCATTTGGGATTCAAAAGGAAATGGCCTATAATATTGCATTCTAGTCACTATCCCTTGCCGAATTCCCTAATTCATTGCTCCTTAATAAGCTGAATATGCATGTTAATGGTTCATGCCGAAATATGATAATATTAGGGTGGGGTCCCGTTTTTTGGGCAGCACCTATGAGCTAACATTTAGGAAAAAAGTTTCAAGACTAAGCCAATAGGAACATTTTGAATGCATTATTTTAATGTGTCGAACTCTTAACTAGTAATCTTTAATATGGTGAGTTTTGTTGGCGCAACCGATGTTCTCTTTTAGAGCTATCGAGTGCAAATTATGCCATTGTGGATGTCTATATGGAATACCTAGTCAGAAGTGGGCGGAGCTAAGAATGATGTCATTTTTAATTGTGTGGGCTAGTGTCTACCGTTTGCTTGAATCGTTGAAAAGTATCCACGAGGAAATATCATCTTAGAAGTGATTAAAACAAGACCATTTGAGGGAAAATCTCCATCTTCAAAGGTATGTTCTTTCCGGGAAAACACATTTACTTACTGGTCCAAGAAACACCAGTAATACATGAATTAGAACAAGCAATCGAGAAGATTTCTAAAGGTGAATTACCTTTAAGGCAAACTGAAGGAGCATTTGGGGTTCCAAAGAGTACATAATCAGACTATGTATCCAGTAAGTGAAGATAGGACAGACGCAAGGACCACCAACCGTTTCAACCAATAAAGAGGAAGCAAGACTCGCAAAGTGGGCTATGGAAATGGCAATGATCGGATATGGTCGATCCAATGAGCAGATTCTGCTAAAAGTTGAAAAAAATTGGTGAAATGGAGAAGAGGACAAAGCCTTTCAAGAACGGTAAACCTGGTAAAAAGTGGTGGCAAGGATTTTTGAGAAGGCACCCTGAATTATCATTGTGTAAACATGAGCAACTGGAATCAACTACAGCAGCTACCCGCACAAAAGGAGAGACTTACCCAATGGTTTGCTGATTTTGAAAAATTCCTGGAAAAAGACGAGATCAATGATGACCCAAGGTACTTCTGGAATGCAGATGAAAGTGGGTTTGCTCTTTGCCCCAAATCTGGTAAAGTATTGTGCCAGACAAATACAAAGGATCTGTATACCATATCTGGTAATTGCAAGGATCAAATCACTGTTCTTTGTGTCGGCTCTGCCAAAGGAGAAGTGATACCCCAATGCAGAGGAAAGCTCGAGTACAAGCAGAACGAGAAGATAAAATGCAAGGCTAGAGTATTGGAGGATGAAAAAAAGGCCAAGACCAAAATGCAACAAGAAATGAAACGCAAAGTGAAGGAGGCAGAAAAGGAAAAAGGAATCAAAAACATCTTTAAAGATGATACAGTTACCTGCAAACGAGAGTGATTTTGAAGTTTCCGATGATGGAACCTGTGAAATGTGTGGTACTGATAATCCTGGAAAATGGATATCGTTTGATATTTGCGAACTGTGGAATGGAAATGCCCTCCTATTAGCAACTTGTATACAATTGTTGTGTTCATTATAATGTGTCTTGTGTTTATTGTGTATGTCATTTTTTATGCTGAATGTATGCTTTTGATATCGTAATTATGCGAATTTGATGAAAGGCGCCAATTATAGCTTCCTGCTCGGATACAGGAAATCATGTCAGATAACGGGTAAAATGGCGATCTCTGTTTCTGCAATAATTCTTTTCAGACGAAACTTCCGTCATTTCAGATGCTAACTCTGTGGGGTGAGATATATACTTATAGCATCATGTGAAGTTATAAGATGTTAAAGTTAGGAATTGTACTGTAATTGTTTTTTTTTCCCGTTAGCTGTCCGGAATATAGTCACCCGACCCTATGTGTTAGGAGACATGTAGATATATAGGGGCATGCAGTGATGCTTTCGTTCTTATCCAGCAGAAATGAATTTAAAGTGAACGACCCCGGACGAATTCTCGCGGCCGAGCGCAAAAGCTTCGTCGAACGTTATATTTTCAGCTAAGGCTCTTTCAAAAAATGAAAATGTCACCCAAGGAATTCGAGTGGAGGGGACGACAGTCTCACGAGTTTCTTAACTCGATCGAATTATACTTGTTTAATGCCCATCCCTAGTAATTTGTCCCCGTACGTCCAATTTTTCATTCATAATGATTTTCGAACTGCTTGAAATGAGTTTCACTGTCGATACAATTGTCGAATTACCTATTCGGTATTTGATCGTGTAGTTTCTTATACTGCCTCGGTAACTGTTCCGGAGGATTAATTGAAGAATAGGGAATGCAGATTGTATTTGAACCTCGCAAAATTTACCTTTTGTTTCAAGTGTTTCCAGTCTCTTCTCCAAATGGTCTATCTTCTGGTGAAGTGACTTGATTTCTTCTTGTGACACCTTCACTCTGTTTTCTAGTTCTGAGAATGCCTTTTGCCAATCAGTGATCCCCCCAATACTGGTAGTCACCACACAGTACAAAAGAGCCACTTGTAGAAAGACCTGAATGCTTGGATTCATAACTGTAGCTCCAGTCACTACTCTCAGTGGTGGTTTGTGGTAACCCAACAGAACAGTCTGTTTAGAAAGGTCTACTTATAATGATATTCATAGTGTATTTCTAGGTTTTCTTATTGTATATATAACCATGCTTTGGTTACTTTCCACTGATAGTGACTGAGAGTGGGAAGTGATATGGGAATCCATATCACTTCCCAATCCCACCCCCCACACCACATGAATGTGGAATCATTATTACAGTAGCTAATGCTGCTCTGATATTAACAAGTAGATTCATGTGTGTGTGGGGGCTATGAATTTTGGTGTGATATTGTGTGTGTGTGTGTGTGTGTGTGTGTGTGTGTGTGTGTGTGTGTGTGTGTGTACACGTATGTACATGTGTTATTACACGTGTGGGGTGTATAATGTCATGGTATCTTGTTTTATAAGGTAGGATGTACAATATGCTAATTGATATTTTTGACTGAATCCATAAAAATATTCACTTATGTATCTTCAACATCTATAATTCCTGGGTGACTAGAAGTTCCTTGTAGTCCTAGTAGATCCAGTATCTCTGACATTTGGTTGTTCCTTGTCAAGAGGAGAAGGTCCTTGTGGTCCTTGTGACCCTTTTACCACACCTTTTGATTTCCAGGATGTCCTTGTAACCTCTGTAGTATAATTTTCATGTACATATTGCAGTATCTGCATCTGTGCATTCATCAGGGTAGCATCAGTAGTTGATTTGTGCATTATGAATGTTATTTCATGTTTCAGCAGTGCTAAGAACCAAACCCTTGTTTCAATTACTTTCAGTAGGGTTGAATGGCACAATATTAAGGAATCACACTGTCAGTTGAAATGGGATCACCTCGTAAGGAACAAAATGCTAACGTGTGTGTGTGTGTGTGTGTGTGTGTGTGTGTGTGTGTGTGTGTGTGTGTGTGTATGTGGGTGTGGGTGTGTTCGTATGCAAGCAGATATGTATGTTAGGTTAGTTCGTATATATCGCATTATATATATAATGCATGAAGTTTTGCATTGAACAGAACCAGATGGTGCATGGATTGTATGTACACAGACCACATACAGCCTATTGCATGCCTGTTACAATGCATGGTTGTCTTGTTTCAGGTGACCTGTTGGCAACATCTCCAACTTCCATCACTACGAGTATTCAACTTGAAGAGTGCCTTTGGGAAGCAGAAGTGTAACCTCATTCTTATTGCAGTCATGTACATGTGTTTTCAGTGGATAGGTTTAATTTTGTAAAGTGAAATGCATCCAAAATTCAGTTGCAATATATTTTAGTTCAATTAACTGTTACCACAACATTGTTTTGCACTTCTTTATGTAAGATTGTGCACTATGATCGATTTTGAGATTCCTCGTTCAACAACTATATCATGCAGACAATAGTGATTTTAAAGTACACGTGGATATCTCATTTTTGCATTTCTGCTCATGATCACTATTCAATGGACACCTGGAATGGAATTCCTTACATGCAATCCTGGCAGTCCTGGCGGTCCTCTCAATTTCACTTTTCAACATTCTACTAATTACGGGGTGGATGAAAACATTACACCGAAATTTTACATCCATACAATTGTCCATAAACTCATGAAATTGATTCTTTACACACATCCTATCATCTTTCTTGAATAAGAACTTCCCTGTGTACAACACATGCTGATAATGTCAAATGTGCATACAACACACACATATTCTGCAGATGGTTAGTCACTTTATGTGTAACAGTCATATTATGTGACATGAGCAGAGGAAAGGGATGTTGACTGATTTTTATTCAAATTGCCATTTTCTGATAAGGTACAATGATTTTTATTTAATACCAAATGCAAATCACTTTGTATCCATTTAGGAAACACTGAATTGGCCACTTTTCTCTATTAGTGGAGAATTGGCCATTGTTCGGAAGAAAAGTGAGGATTTATTTCCACTTTGCTGTATAATTCCATTGCATTTACGTATTATCAGGTTGTTCAGCTGCTGACCTGATTCCTTTGATCTAACTGATGTGAATATTTGCCAACCTCCATAATATGCAAAACTGAGAAATTGGTGAATATAATATAACTTTAACATCACATAACTAACATGTAATATTTTATTTTGCTGCAATTAATGTAGAAATCATGATATTGATCATAATAATAACTTCATAGAATATATACAAATTGCTGATAGTCATAGTCGACATAATTTTGTCCGTTTCTCCAAAGTTAACATGAACACGTTAGCTATAGAGTACCGTTACACTTTGCATATCACATAATATTGAGTACAAGTGAAAGTTTGTTAATATATATTCTCATATATGCTACTGCATGCAAACCTCTATAATTTCATTAATTAATTCCATATGATTAGCATGTGCAAGTATCACATGACAAAGAACATCCAATCTTGTTACATGCTGCTGAATCAGATTCAGTCCTTGATGGATTCAATCCACTCATAGCATCACAGAACCAGATGGTGGATTATGTACAGTGAATTCTCTACTGCCACAGATTTATCCACCAAATGTTTTAATCTGCCACAATTTCCCAATATCAATAAATATAGTGTACAAGTACCAATGAATGTCCATTAATCCGCCAAACTCATTAATCCATCATATTCTTCGAATTTTAGAATTACAAACTGACAGATTAAGGAGTATTCACTGTACACAGTCCATGTATATCCTGTTGCCCTTCCTGTCAGGTTGCATGTTTGTCTTGTTTCAAGTGACCTGTTGGCCACATCTCTAACTTCCATCACTACGAGTATTCAATTTGACAAGTGCTTTTAAAGAAGAAAGACAGGTTCAGTGTGACCTGCATGAATATTGTAGTGAGATGTCTTTTTGCAGTCATTTGCATGACATTGTGCTTAATATGTGGATAGGGCTGATTTTGTAAGGTGAAATGCTTACAAAATGTAGTTGTAGTTAATTTATTTCATTTAGCAGTTACAAAAACATTGTTTTGCATTTCTATGTCTAAGACTGCACACTATGATTTGAGACTCATATTTCAACAACTGAATCATACAGAGCAAATCGATTTGGAAGTATAATTGATGTGCTGGTTTTGCAGTCATGATCATTATTCATTCCTTGAATGGAATTCCTGACAATCCTGTTGATCCTATCTATCCTTCCAATTTCAATTCTCCTTATACCTCGCTTTCCATTTTTTTCCTTTTGGATCTCACACTCCCTGTACAACATTCTACTAATGGAGTGGATTATGTTCATTGCCTGAATAATTCAGAAAAGTTTACACTGAAATGTATACATCCATACAATTGTTGTAACCAAATGAAATTGTTTTTTTTTACACATATCATATCATCTTTATTGGATATGAACTTTTCTGTGTGAAACACTTTCTGATACAGTCAAACGTGCACGCAACACATGCATGCATATACGTAAACACACGCACACAAAAGCTTGTCTCATGATCACAACATGCGGGCTCACAAAATCACCTAAACATTGCATATATAAAGTACATACTATAATATGTATATACAAATATTATGTCAGGGACATTCACATATAATATTATATAATATATATATAATATATATAGAACTGTATGGGTGTTTGCGTTTATGTATTATAATACTTCATCTTTATGTTTCTGTATGATTACAGGCTACTTTTATAGGAAGATCTATTAGTGCAGCAAGTTCGGTATTAATTTTACATAATTTAAATGCTTACATAGGCACTTATTTACATTATTTTATTTTTACCTAAAACACATACACTACTCTAGTTTATATTTCCTTTTTAGCTCTGTATCCCATACTTATATATATATATCTTTCAAATAGTGAGTGGGTATGGAGGCACTCTGTTAATGTTAACCATTGTGCCAAAGGAAGAGCTCCACAAATGCATGCAGTATCATATTTAAATTATGATGAAGATTCAATCAGTTAATCATGATAATATTATTATTATATTATTATAGACAAGTGGTTATTGATTGGCCTTACTTGGCGATTTCTTATTAATACGTACAGACTATTCTTCACTAATAATTCTTCACTATGTGAATACTCCAATTATTATTATAATGTTGATTTGAATATACCTCAGTAAAATTTTAGTATGTATGAATTCACAGTTTAGCATTGAACCTGTTATTCATGTTATTGTGTTATATACAAAGAGTCTGCCCATGTTTACTATCTTATATACAATCATTGTGAATTCTTCACACTCCTGGTGTTTCTGGCAGTCCTGGATGGTCCCGCTTTCCATTGTTTCTTTTGGACCTTACATTTTCTGTGTGGATAACATACATTAAATTTTATCGAAAATAAAATAATTAAATAATAATTTAATGCAATACAAAAAGAGGATGGATTGGCTTTTGATGTGGTGACAGCACTTCTCCAGGATTTTCACAATCAAGGCTATTCTGTCCTTTTTGACAACTTGTACTCTTCTCCTTCACTCCTTCAATCCTTGAAGGACAATGGCATCAGTGAGACCGTTACATTACGTACCAACAGGAGAGGTATCCCCCAAGGTGTGCAGGAACTTACAACTGCATTGTCCAATCTGATGTCCCCAGAGGCACTGGATACTATATTCGGGATTGAGACAACGTCTATGTCTGTTGGCGGGACAACAGTTGCGTTTGTGTACTCAACAACGAATACCCGGGACACCAAGATGGCTCTGTACATCGTACTGGGAGAAGTCCTTCTGGGGCTTATGAAGTCATGGATGTTCCTCTCCCATCGGCTAGAAAGCAGTATAACAGGTTCATGGGAGAGGTAGATAAGTCTGATCAACTGATCAGCTATCACCGGATATTACGGCAAACCAAGAAGTATTGGAAAACTCTATTTTATCACTTACTAGAAATTTTGTTTTACAAACACAGCTGTACTGTACAAGTGGAAGTGCATGGAGGATGAAAGGAAGGCATCAACGATGAACGATTTCCGGGATCAGATTGTGCTAGCAATAATCAAGGATTTTGGTTTTAGCATACAGCCACAAGTAGTTGCTGAAGATTTCACTATCATGCATGGCTCAGCACCAAATCCTAAACAAGGGCCACGCTGACGTTGCACTGTTTGCTTGAAAGTAGGTGGTATAGGACTAGTCTGACCTTGGCTGTGCTCTAACACCTTCACAGATTTACTAGACTACATCTTTCAACTCACCTTTACCGTAAATATCTTCTTTTTCTTACATACCATTTGGTACACATGGAGTTTGGCAAGCAATGCATGTGCGGCAATACTTCATCATGCCCTACCCCTCCAGGATGGACGTAAGTTGACTAATAGGGGGAACACTGTCTTCGACCCAATTATCATCCAAATAATTATCTTATACCAGTTTTCACTAATTCTTGAACTGATTACACAATTTGGAATTAATTGTAGAAAATCAATTGTTGCCTATAGTTTTGTTCCTTAACTTAAATGAGAATAGATGCTTGTAACCTTGATGATAATCCTTACATTTCCTGTGGTTATGGCTATCCACTCAGAGAAGGTGGCTCACCTTTCTCTCCTTTCTCCCCTGGCTGTCCTTTCTCTCCTTTCTCTCCTTTCTCACATGGCTGTCCTGTATCCCCCTTATGACCTTTTGTTCCATTAAGACCTTGTGGTCCTCGGGGTCCAATTTCTCCTTGTGGTCCTTGATCCCCCTTTTCACCATCTGTTCCATTACGCCCTGGGACTCCTGTGTCTCCTTTCAGTCCTGGTTCACCTTTCAGTCCTGGTTCACCTGTTTGTCCTGTTTCTCCACGTTCGCCTTTTGTTCCATTAAGACCTTGTGGTCCTGGGTGTCCTATGTCTCCTTGTCGTCCTGGATCTCCCTTATCACCTTCTGTTCCATTACGTCCTGGCACTCCTGTGACTCCTTTCAGTCCGGGTTCACCTTTCTGGCCAGCATTTCCTGGTTGTCCTGTTTGTCCACGCTCACCTTTTGTTCCATTAATGCCTTTTTCTCCTACTCCACCCTTTTCTCCTTTTGTTCCATTAATGCCTTTTTCTCCTATTCCACCCTTTTCTCCTTTTGTTCCATTGAGTCCCATTAGTCCTTGGGGTCCTATGTCTCCTCTAGCTCCTGGCAATCCTAACTCTCCTTTTTCACCCTGTGGCCCTGTGTCTCCCTTTTTGCCCTTTGTTCCATTTACCCCAACAGATCCCGGGGTTCCTCTGTTCCCTTTCGGTCCAGGTGGACAATTGCAAACATTTTGTCGTCTTGCCCTTTCCAGGAGTTTATCTGTTTAAAAGACAATGAGTGATGTAATCCAAACTAGCAACATGATTATGATTAATATAATATAGGGATTAGCACATAAAATATTCAATATAAATGCAACGTAGTGTAAATGAGATAATTATCAGGAAAGTAAGGTGTATATATTATAAATGCCAACAGATGTTTTAACACAGATGTCCTGTTATGTTGAATGTTAAAAGTTCTCTATAAGTGTCCATTCATAATTAATTTTCCCTCATGGAAACAAACACTTAACAAGGAAAATGTACTTTCTACTTTTTAGGAATTCACAATTAGGCAACTTACAAATAAATTATTCAATGCTCAATGAGCCTGTTCAGAATAGTGGTAGCCTCTTACATTCATTAACAGGTCAGAGTAATATTGTAGCCAAGGCTGAACCTGTGCATTAGTTCCCACATACACAGGTAAACCCCAATCAAGATATGAATGTAGAGTTGGGATAGAGACTCAATTATGATCAGTTATGGTAGTAAGGGAAACCAGCTGCAGGTGCAACAGGCTGAGACAAACCTTGATCATATGCAGGTTTTAATGCCATTAGATAATGAATGCAAGATTTCTGTACTCGCTGTCTGTAATCACCATTTCACTGTTGTTTGTCATTTTGGATTCTGAATGAAAGCCTGATAACCTTTATGTTAACCTTACATGCATACAGATACAAAATATCCAAATTGACTCTTGTGAAAGTTTCTCAGATTTTGGAAAATGAGGGAAATTTTATAATATAATGTTTCTAATTTAGTGATTAAGATTGTAACATCACCATTTACCGAATCAGATGTGTATATTCCTCTATATTGTAGTCTGAAAGTGTCATTAGAATCGTTTGTGTCTGTATGCATGTACGAAGGACAGAAAGGCAGGTTTCCATTTGAAATCCAAAACAAAAAGGCCTATTTAATATTATTATATATAATATTGCAGTTTAGTCGCTGATCGTGGCTGAATTTTCTACTTTCTCATGCCTCCATGCAATCAGCCGTACACGTCGACGGTTCACGGTGAAATACGAATATGTGTTATAGAAGGGGCAGGCAGTGATGTTTCGTTCATTACCGGCTGAAATTATGAAAAACATATAAACACCAAGAATTAAGAACTGGATTAAACTAGAATTGGAATGCATAACCTTCGCCCAGAGTAATATGTTTGGCTAAGTTTCTTTCGAAATTGAAAATTGCGCCCAATTAAGGATTTCGAGTGGAGGGGGTGACCGGACAGTCCCACGACTTTCTCAACTCGATCGAATGTACTTGTCTAATGCCCATTCCAAGACATTTGTGCCTGTACATCCACCTTTCAATTCATAATGATTTTCGAACTGCTTGGAATGAGTTTCACGGTCGATACAATCATCATATTATCTATTCAATATTAAATCGTGTAGTTTAGTGACGTCATGCAATGCCACGTGCTACTCTATCGTCAACGGGAGGATTAGCCTGAGTATGGCGTAGCTGACCCTCGGGCATATAAAGTAGGGACTGTAAATTATTGTATTTGAACGTCTCAAAATTCACCTTTTGCTTCAAGTGTTTCCAGTCTCTTCTCCAACTGGTCTATCTTCTGGTGAAGTGACTTGATTTCTTCTTGTGACACCTTCACTTTGTTTTCAAGTTCTGAAAATGCCTTTTGCAAATCAGTGATCCCCCCAATACTGGTAGTCACCAAACAGCACAAAAGAGCCACTTGTAGAAAGACCTGAATGCTTGGATTCATAACTGTAGCTTCAGTCACTACTCTCAGTGCTGGTTTGTGGTAACCCAACAGAGCAGACTGTTTTGAAAGGTCTACTTATGATAATATTCATTGTGTATTTCTAGGTTTTCGTAATGTATAACCATGTTTTGGTTACTTTCCATTGATAGTGACTGAGAGTGGGAAGTGATATGGGAAACCATATCCCACACCACATGAATGTGGAATCATGATTATAGTAATGCTGCTCTGATATAAGCAAGTGGATTCATTGGTGTGTAGGTGCTATGTGTGTGTGTGTGTGTGTGTGTGTGTGTGTGTGTGTGTGTGTGTGTGTGTGTGTGTGTGTGTGTGTGCATGTGTGTGTGTGTGTGTGTGTGTATGTGTGTGTGTGTGTGTGTGTGTGTGTGTGTGTGTGTGTGTGTGTGTGTGTGTGTGTGTGTGTGTGTGTGTGTGTGTGTGTGTGTGTGTGTGTGTGCATGTATGTGTATGTGTTAGTACACGTGGGGGTGTATAATGTCATTGTCTCATGTTTTTTATAAGACGGTATGTACAATATATCGCAACAGCATCTGAGATAGTTTTTGTTGTTATGGCTATTGTTGTTTTGCAATGCCTCAACATATGCAGTAGTGGGTACCTGTAGGTCTTCCCATAATGTAATTTGGCAATTGATAGGTTTGAACGAATCCATAGAAAAGTCATCACGTGTACATTTTCAAAATCTAGAATTCCTGGATGACTAAAAGTCCTAGTAGAACCAGTATCTCCAACATGTCTTGTTCCTTGTCAAGACAGAATGTCCTTGTGGTCCTTGTGACCCTTTTATCACATCTTTTGATTTCCAGGATGTCCTTGTAACCTCTAATAATATTCATGTACATATTGCAGTATCTGCATATATGCATTCGTCAGGGTAGCATCAGTAGTTGACTTGTGCATTATGACAGTAATTTCATGTTTCGGTAGTGATAAGAAACAAACCCTTGTTTCAATTACTTTCAGTATGGTTGAATTGCACAATATTAAAAAAATTTGTAATTATTCCTCTATGAGGGTCCGTCATTTATTTTCCCTCATGGGAACTGACATTTAACAAGGAAAATGTACTTTTTACATTTTAGGAATTTACATTTCAACAACTTACAGATAAATAACTCAATGCTCAGTTGTGCTTCTGTGGATAGGGCTGAATTTGTAAGGTGAAATGCTTGCAAAATATAGTACTGTTGTAGTTAATTTAGACTAAGTTCAGTTAGCATTTATTCATACATATTCACTGCTATTTAACAATATTATGAAGTTATATTAGGTAGTTTATATTGCAATAAATCTATATGTGATTGGCTTTATACTGGTTTGGTCTGTTTATCAAGTTGACTAAGAGGGGGCTCGCTGCCTTCGCCCCAATTATTGTCCAAATAATTATACCACTTTAATTAATTCTTGAACTGATTACAACAATTTGGGATTAATCTCCTTTCTCTCCTTTTTCTCCTACGTCACCCTTAATTTTCTCCCTTTGTTCCATTGGGTCCTGTTGGTCCTCGGGGTCCTCTGTCTCCTTGTGGTCCAGGATCTCCCTTTTCACCGTGTGTTCCATTACGCCCTGGCACTCCTGTGTCTCCTTTAAGTCCTGGTTCACCTTTCATTCCAGTATTTCCTACTTGTCCTCTTTCCCCACGTTCACCTTTTGTTCCATTAACTCCTTTTCTCCTACGTCACCCTTTTCTCCCTTTGCTCCGTTGAGTCCTGTTGGTCCTTGGGCTCCTATGTCTCCTTTAGCTCCTTGCAGTCCTGGCTTTCCTTTCTTTCCTCTTTCACCCTTTTCTCCCTTTGTTCCTATGTATCCTTGTGGTCCATGTGGTCCTTGTGGTCCTTGTGGTCCTGGCACTCCTGTGTCTCCTTTCAGCCCTGGTTCACCTTTCTGTCCAGGATTTCCAGGTTGTCCTTTTTCTCCTTTTGTCCCATTAACTCCTGTCTCTCCTACTTCACCCTTTTCTCCCTTTGTTCCATTGAGTCCTATTGGTCCTTGGGTTCCTGGAGATCCTGGCAGTCCTAGCTCTCCTTTTACACCATTTGTTCCATTTATCCCATCCAGTCCCGGTATTCCTCTGCTCCCTTTTGGTCCAGGTGGACAATTGCAAGGTCCACAAATGCAATTATCCTCTCGTTTAACTCTTTCCAGGAGTTTATCTGTGTCAAAGACAATGAGTTACATAATCCAAATTAGCAACGTGATTATATTATAATATTATATGGATTAGCACATACTGTACATAATCAATGTTGAACATGACATGAGCACATCAAAAGACAAGTTCATCTTTTGGTTTGGTGCTATGTATTTGTTGTACTGATTCAGATATTATAGTTAGGAAGACGTTTGTCTGAGCTTGTTAATACATAGTTTGAGTATTACATTCATTTGTTATGTTAGAGCTATCATAAAATATAAAGCTATAATATGTACATCACTAATGGGTAGAGGGACTTAGACTAGTGTAAATATGTTATACGTAATCATCAAAAATTTAAGTAAGGTGCAAGTTTTGAACAGACATTTTATCACAGGTATCCAGATATGTTGAACCAGTATTTCTCTCTGAGGATCCATAATTATTTTTCTTTCATGCAGCCTTCTATATACTTAACAAGGGAAGTATATCATTTTCTACCGTTGCTCACTCCTCAATCAGCCGTATGTTGACGGTTCACGCCGAAAGACGATTATGTATTAGGAGACCTGTATAGGGGAATACAGTGGTGTTTTCGTTCGTAACCAGCTGAAATTGGTATGAAATTTAAAACTAGCCTGTGGCCGGGCGAAATCCGAATCACTCGCAGTCGGCCAAATTTACTACTGACATGGAACACCGAGAGTTATAGGAACTGAATTGGAGCTCAAAAGCTTCACCGAAGGTAATATCTACAGCGAAGATTGCTTCGAACGTGAAAATAATGCCCCAGGAATTCAAGTGCGGGGTGATAGCGTCACGAGTTCTCTAACTTGATCGAATCACTTCTTCGCGTCAAGTAATTCGTACCTATATTTACTTTTTGAACTGCTTGGAATGAGTTCTCGGTCGATACAATTGTCGAATTCGCTATTCCGTACTCAATCGTGTAGTTTCTTCTCAGGCAACGCTGTTTGGTGACGTCATACAATGATTCACACTCACATACCTCTATGCCGGGCCAACAGGAGGATAGTGCTGACTAACGGACATGAAGAATAGGGACTGCAGTATGTATTTTAGCCTCGCCAAATTCACCTTTCGCTACAAGTGGTTCCAGCCTCTTCTCCAACTGCTCTATCTTGTGGTGAAGTGACTTGATTTCTTCTTGTGACTCCTTCACTTTGTTTTCAAGTTGTGAAAATGCCTTTTGAAACTCAGTGATCCCCCCATTACTGGTAGTCACCACACAGCACAAAAGAGCCACTTGTAGAAAGACCTGAATGCTTGGATTCATAACTGTAGCTTCAGTCACTACTCTCAGTGGTGGTTTGTGGTAACCCAACAGAGCAGGGCATTTTTATAGTCACTGGAAGAACAGGTCCACTTGTAACGATATTCATTGTGTACCCCAAGGTATGCTTAAAGTATAATGATATTTTGGATACTTTCCATTGATATCCACAGAGACTAGGAACTGATATGAGACTCCCATACCCCCACACCACATGAATGTGAAATCATTAGTAATTCTGCTTTGATGTGCATAAGTGGATTCATGTGTGTTTTGGGATGAGGTGTTTTCAAATTGGTGTGTGTGTGGGGGGGGTGAGGGGGTGGGTGGATGCATGTGTGTGCATTCGGAGGTGCAAAATGTACTGATTTTCATTTTAAGATGTGGTAGAGTACAGTATTGTAAAGTTTTGTAGATGTATCAAAGATGTGTATCCAAATGAAATACAGAAGTAGTTTCGAATTTTTATATGGAGCTGAATACTTAAGGTCAGTACTTAGTAAAGGTATCTTATCACTTTGGATGTCACATACATTCTTGGTGCTGTAAACACATTTAGTCTCATTGTTGGTACTTGGTCACTAAACATCATGAATTTCTGGACTGTTCATATATTACTCATAGGACATATGCAGTCACAGTGACCACCATTATTGCCTTATGCCATAATAATATTGTACTTGTATGACATTGTTATAGCTATTGTAATTGATGTTGTTTTGCAATTCCTGCAGAGTTGCACTAATGAATACCTGGGGGTCTTCCCATTGTGTAATTTGCCAATTGGTAGATTCAACTGAATCCTTCAAAAAGCATGTGAACGTCTTTGTGTGTGTGCATGCGTGTGTATGTGTGTGTGCCACTGTGAGTGTTTTTATGTGTGAAAAAGTGTGGATTTGAGTGTGTGTGTGTGTGTATGTGTGTGTGTGTGTGTGTGTGTGTGTGTGTGTGTGTGTGTGTGTGTGTGTGTGTGCATGTGTGTGTGTGTGTGTGTATGTGTGTGTATGTGTGTGTGTGTGTGTGTATGTGTATGTAAATTGTTGATGGTCAACGTACTCATGACCAGGCTTCACCCACATCCAACCAAAGTGTCTGTAAATCCACTACTGTAACAGCCCTATCACAGGTACTTTAGCTATTACATAGTTATTGAATTGCGTGAATGTACATGTCAAGGCCACCAGGGCAATATCAGATACTAATCAATACAGATTTACCAATATTTATTGCATTGACGCATTATTATGAAGTTAGTTTGCATATAAGTAGCAAAGTGAATTCATAGCTGGTGTTCCTGGCAGTCCTGGCCGTCCTGGTGGCCCTCCCGCTCACACCTTCTTCGCCCCGCTTTACATTGTTTCCTTTGGAGCTTATACTTTGACCAATCTGTGGATGACATGCATTTCTTGAAATCAAAATTGAAAAACACATATTGACACATATACGTATATAATGTAATATATATTATATATAATCTAATTTTGCATCATTGCACAAAATATTGAATATTTTTCTCCCATTTAGAACACATGCTTTACAGCACATGCATGCACACTTGCATCACAGTAATTATGCAACTCACTGATACACTATCTCAGAGCTCTACAAGGCATGAATAGTATCTGATACTGCATATCAGATACTACTCATATTAAAGTATATAGGGTTTATTGAAATAGATTTATGTTTGGAATACGTTTGGCAATTGATGAACTTATGTAATTACATGCTGATTTGTGTAATGTTGGCATGCTTATGTTCATGAAAGATCATTTACTATAAATACTCCTGTAGATTTCACTATTCGTATGTCTACATGTTTATATTAATTATACCGTAGTGTCCGAAATTTTCGCGGGACGTAATTTTCGCGAATCGCTTGATTCAGGATAGTCTAGCTAGCTAGACCGTCCCTAAGAGGTGCCGAGGGGCAGAAAAGGGAAGGGACAGTCTAGCCCAAGTAGCGATTAGTTCACACCTGCCAATTAACAAATAACATGTATAGAGTTTCTACAGCTCACCGTACATCCGTATGTGTTAGGAGGACCATGGATGCCCTAACCATAGTCTATGCTCTAACTCAGGTTAGAGTATCTGTAGGAGGACAGGGAGAAAGCAAAGAAAGAATAGATTGTTGTTTTGTCAATTAAGTAATGATTCTTCGTCAGAATATTATAGGTATTCGGAGTCTCAATTTGTATCGTTAATCGTGAACATCGACGTCTCTAACCACTCTGTGAACGCACAGCAGGCAAACCACGTTTGCAAGGTATTTCATATGCTTGTTCATCAGAAATACAAGCGAGGATACAACTAAAACTGAATATGTTGGTTCTCATTCCTTCGTTTACAATTCTTGATCAGTGAATTGCCGTGAACGGTCGGGAGACATGCGAGCGCATCATGTCCTTGCAAAATACTAGTAATCGCGTTCATCTGACTGTCAGATGGGTGGATATTCCCATCTACCGACGACAAGAACGTTGTATCATCTTCTGTGACACTTAACTAAACTGGATCAACGAATATCATTGCCAAGATCCTTGGCAGTAGCATTTCATTGGTTGATGGTCACGCGCTCAGGTGTGAACTAATCTCTACTTATGCTAGACAGTCCCTTCCCTTTTCCGCCCCTTGGCGCCTCTTAGGGACGGTCTAGCTAGCTAGACTAGATTTAGGACTGTTCGCGTTTTTTTTTTCGCGAATGGCAACGCACTTATTGCTTTTCGTTTAGCACTTCGAGGGCGCTTAATATGTGTTATGTAAGGAGACGGAACGCAAGGTACTATCGTTTATAGTCGAGACAAGCTTCGGTCGGGTACATTTTTCGGACCGCATCGGACCGACCGGACTGGTCCGGTCAGTTGATATTGCGGTATAATTTTCTGACGAATCGAGAGTAAACAAAGCCTTAAGTTTGGGGGAGAAGACCACAGAAAGAACTGACCATCCGCAATATGTTCAGGGAAAGACGGGCGTGGTGGGTAGAGGACAGCAAAAAGAACAAACTAGCCATAATATGCTCAGGGGAAAAACGGACGTTTTGGGTAACGAAGACCACAGAAAGAACAAGCCAGCTGTATTCTGTTCGGGGAAAAGACGGACGTAGTGGGCAAGGGACAGAACGATAGCCAGTGTATGCAATGCTATACAGAAGGTTGGTGATAATGATGGTATAATTATGTATGGGATATCTCATGGGTCGCATATCCCTCTTGGCAGGGACATATCTGACTTATTTACCACATTTAGGCGATTCTGATCTATCATTACAATAATATTATGTCCCTGAATACCCTTATGTATCTTCCTGATGAACCAGTGGAGTATAACATTGTATAGGATCACCTTTTGTGTTACCCTTTCTGTATATGTATGTATGAATATTATGTGTATGTACGTACGTTTCTAAATTAATTTGATTCAATTCAACAAGAAATTTAGTATAACTTTTATACTTCAAAATATTACAATAATAGAAGTTGCTATGACAATTGTTAATTGTAATTACTATACATAAAGAATAAAATATTAAATGGCAGTGTAACTGCATGAATTTAATTACAACTGCTACAAGTCCATTTCAAATCTTCCACAGCATAGTAGCTATCTTCTGCATGACAACACTCTTTGTGGTATCATCTATTGCAGCGTTCACACTGTATCATCAACCCTTCTTCAATGTCACGACACTTACAATAGATGTCAATATGGAGAACTGTGTGATAGCGGTACTTCCTCCTTGTTTGCTTAGCCGTGAATGATTTCATGACCCCAGCCTCTATACTATCTTTGAGACACCCTCTCAGATCAGATTGCATGTACGTCTTGTCTAATGGATCCTCATTATTACATAAACTTTGGGCCATGGCAATAGCGAACAGTCCATATATTGTACATGGGTAGAGTAAATGTGGACAAAGTGAAGTTTGCAAGCTATTTATTGAAGGCTTAATTATTGTGTACATGTGTAGTTCATACCTGACTTTAATGTGGTCCTCCTTGCTCTTTATCATGCATGGTGGCTATTTGCCTTTGTATGCAGGCAGAAATAACTTGTGGAGAGGGGGCAGCTGTATCAAAGATCTCTACAACATTGTCATCCGACATCTTGTTGGATACACAGATCCAGTGAGATCATGTCCTATCAAACATAATCTGGACGAACTCCTTTGGTAGGTCATCCCACCAATTCATTCCCTCTAATACTACTGGATCCCTCAGTCCTCTCTGTTGTGGGAACATCCTCTTCAAGATTATCTGGGCTCCTCTGATTATGCTATTATCCAGTAGCCTGCCCTTTAGACTGTTTTCCTTGTCTTTCTCTTTCTGTTTGAGGTTCAGGTCCCAAGGCAGGGAGATATATAATAGCTTTGTGTTGACTTACAAAGTTGGTGTAAATTTGTTAAATCAATTAATCCGTCCATCTTCCTTTTTGGAAGAGAAACGTCGCTCCCTTCTAGTACCACTAGGTCTCCATTCATTTCAGCATTGTTACAAACTGTATCTGTTAAGCACAATGTAACTTCAATAAATGTCAATGTAAATTCTCGAATTTACATTGACATTTATTTAAGAAGCGAGAATATGACTTATTGCATGTATTTTTAAGGTCCGTAATTTATACCGTCAGTCAGACATTTATACCGAATTCGCAATAATTCGGACCATCGTATTCAAATGTATTGGTCGGTCCAGTCCGATGCGGTCCGAAAAATATACCCGACCCAAGCTTCCGACATTTTATTTTTCTGAGAAAAAACCACAAGATTGCTCGCTTTTGAAGATGCCCACATTTGAGTATGAGAGCTGTATTCAAGGACATCATGTTTATCAGACTATTCGGAGCAGTAGCATTGGAGAGATTCTTAGCTGCCGTCAATAGCCCAGGAACGCTGAAGATCCCTTTGCTACAGGCCTTTTTGTTCCCATGTTCCCCTTACTACCAATGTATAAACGGCCGCCATTTTATACGTACTCACGATTATTTTCGCAAATGAAAATTTCGCAAATCCGACCTTTCTCGCAAAATTCGTGAAAATTACGCCCTGCAAAAAATTTCAGACACTACGGTATAGGTTGCGTATCAGTTAGTATTCCTTAATTTCATTGCCATGTGCTATCGTCTTTCAAACCAGATTGCTTTCTTCAAAAAGCTGTTTGAATATTAAAATCACTTTGAAAGTATAACAGCAATAATGTTATATCAATTTACACAGATAAAGAATTAAACATTATTTAATATGTATGTTTGTGTGCGTGTGCATGTGTGTGTGTGTGTGTGTGTGTGTGTGTGTGTGTGTGCGTGTGTACGTGTGTGTGTGTGCTTGCATTTGTATGTGTTTGTGTGGTGGGAAAGGTGTGTGTGTGTGTGTGTGTGTGTGTGTGTGTGTGTGTGTGTGTGTGTGTGTGTGTGTGCGTGTTATTGTGTGTGCGTGTGTGTGCGCATGTGTGTGTGTACGTGTGTGTGTGTGTGTGTGTGTGTGTGTGTGTGTGTGTGTGTGTGTGTGTGTGTGTGTGTGTGTGAAGTTTGTTTGCATATACAGTATATGTGTACACAGTCTACGTATATCCTGTTGCCATGCCTGTTATATTGCATGATTGTCTTGTTTCAGGTGACCTGATGGCAACATCTCCAACTTACATCATTACAAGTACTCAACTTGATGAGTGCCTTTAGGTTCAGAAGTGTGACCTCACCATTGTACTGAGATGTCTTTAGTTATTGCAATGCTTTGAATGTGCTTCTGTGGGTAGGGCTGATTTTGTAAGGTGAAATGCTTGCAAAATGTAGTTGACAATGTAGTTAATTTAGCTAATTTAGTGGTTACCACAATATGTTGTTTTGCATTTCTATGTCTAAGACTGCATACTATGATTGATTTGAGATTCCTATTTCAACAACTGAATCATACAGACAAAAGTGATTTGAAAGTATGGATGTGTTGGTTTTGCAATCATCACTGTGATCATGAGCAGTGATGATTGCCAAACCAACACATTTTTCATTCCTTCCTTACAATCCTGTCGATCCTAGCAATCCTCCCAATTTCATTTCTCCTTTCATACTTCACTTTCCATTTTTTTTCCTTTTTGACTTTACACTTTCTGTACAATGGAGTGGATTGTGTTCATTGAAAATTCTGAAAAAAAGGTTTGCACTGAAATACGTACATAATTGTCTGTAACCGCATGAAATTGATCTTTACACACATCCTAACGTTCTGTGTGAAACACATGCTAATAAAGTCAAATGTGCACACAACACATGCATGCACATACATAAACACACGCACACATACACTTGTCTCATGATCACAACATGCAAGCTCACAAAATCACCCAAACATTTACATACATAACTAGATAATATGTGCAAAATCAGGGACATTCAAATATATAGAACTGTATGGGTGTTTGTGTGTATGTATTATACTAATTCATCTTTATGTTTCTGTATGTTTTCAGGCTATGTTTATAGGAAGATCTATTAGTGCAGCAAGTTTGGATATTAAGTTGCATAATTTTTTTTGGCTTATATAGGCACTAGCTTGTTTACATTATTTTATTTTTACCTAAAACACATGCACTACTCTAGTTTATATTTCCTTTTTAAGTTCTCTATCCCATACTAATTCATATAGTGAGTGGGTATGGAGGCACTCTGTTAATGTTTTACAATTGCGTCAAAGGAAGAGTTCCACAAAGCATGCAGTATCATAATTAGATTCAATCAATTGATTATGATTCAGAAAGACATCAATATTAATTTTATGAAGCGGTAATCCTATATTATTATAGACAAGTGATTATTGATTGGCCTTACTTGGTGATTTCTAATTAATACAGATTATTCTTTACTGATAATTCTTCACCAATAATATGCGTTCAATTATTATTATGATGTCGATTTGTATATACCTCAGTAGAATATAAGTATGCATGAATTTGAAGTTTTACATTGAACCTGTTATTCATGTTATTGTGTTATGTACAATGAGTCTGCTCATGATCACTATCTTATATACATTCCTTGCTAATGTTTTACACTCCTGGAGGTCCTTGCAGTCCAGGATATTACCTTTTTCCATTGTTTCCTTTGGACCTTACACTTTCTCTAACGGGGTGGATAGCGCAATGCCATGTATTAAATTTTATTGAAGACAAAATTTTTGAAAGCATGTTTGGAAACATAATATCAAGTGTAAAATTTCATCACTTCACCATGTTAAACCCTTTTCTATCATCTTTATTGAATATTAACTTTCCCATTTAATTTTGAAACACATGCTGCAAGTGTGCATGCAACACATGCATGCACACTTGTCTCAATATATTGGGTTTATTGAAATAGATCCATGCTTTGACTACATTAAATTTTGGTTATTGATTGACCTCACTTGTATGGTGATTTATACAGATTCACTGCTATAGTATTATGAAATTATATTAGGTAGTTTGTATTGCAATAAATCTATATGTGATTGGCTTTATAGCTATAGGTCTAAGTGTTGTGTAATGTTGGCATGCTTATCATCATAACAGATCGCTTGTTATAAAAGCTATAATAGTAGATTCTACTACTTCCAGTATCTACAGTCTTTGTTATTATTTGGATAATAATTATTACTAGTGTGTTAAAGGCGTCATCTGGATATAGCCATAAAACAGCTTGACCCATTGATTCAGGTGGGTATACGCACAAGATTCATCTAATAGGTCTACATCGATAGACACCAATTGCAATTGGTAACATACATAGCTAGGTAAAAACGAGTTCAATAGTCTGTCAGTGACTTGAAAGTAGATGGTATAGGACTAGTCTGACCTTGGCTGTGCTCAACCCCCTTTGCACATTTATCTACTAGACTACATTTGTCAACTCATTGGCCCATTCATCAAGTTGACTGAATGGGGCTTGTTGCCCTCACCCCAGTTATAGTCCAAATAATTATACCAGTTTTCACTAATTCTTGAACTGATTACAAAAATTTGGGATTAATAGTAGAAAATTAATTCTCACCTAAGTTTGTTCCCTAATTTTTAAGATTAGATGCTTGTAAACTGAATGATAATCCTTACATTTCCTGTGGTTAGGGCTAATGAGTCCCACCTGGAAAAGGCACTCCTTTATCTCCTTTATCTCCTTTATCTCCTTTATCTCCTTTATCTCCTTTCTTTCCTTTCTTTCCTGGCTGTCCTGTATCCCCCTTACCACCTTTTGTTCCTTTAAGACCTTGTGGTCCTTGGGGTCCAATCTCTCCCTGTGGTCCTGGATCCCCCTTTTCACCATCTGTTCCATTGCGTCCTGGGACTCCTGTATCTCCTTCCAGTCCTGGTTCACCTTTCTGCCCAGCATTTCCTGGTTGTCCTGTTTCTCCACACTCACCTTTTGTTCCATTAAGACCTTGTGGTCCCTGGGGTCCTATGTCTCCTTGTGGTCCTGGATCCCCCATTTCTCCATCTGTTCCATTACGTCCTGGCAATCCTGCATCTCCTTTCAATCCTGCTTCACCTTTCTGTCCATTGTTTCCTTTGGTTCCTTTTTCTCCCACTTCACCCTTTTCTCCTTTTGTTCCATTACGTCCCATTGGTCCTTGGGGTCCTATGTCTCCTTTAGTTCCTGACAACCCTATCTCTCCTTTTTCACCCTGCCCCCCATGTGGCCCTGTGTCTCCCTTTTCGCCCTTTGTTCCATTTACCCCAGCCAGTCCTGGGGTTCCTCTGCTCCCTTTTGGTCCAGGTTGACAATTGCAACCATTTTGTCGTCTTGTCCTTTCCAGGAGTTTATCTGTTTTAAAAGACAATGAGTGATGTAATGTAAACTAGCAGCATGATTATACGTATATGCATAATATATGGATTAGCACATACTAATATTAATTAATGTAAATGTAATGTGAATGAGATGATTATCAGGAAAGTAAGGAGTAAATGCCATTTTTGAACAGATGCTTTAACACAGATGTCCTGTTATGTTGAATTTTAACAGTTCTCTAGGAGTGTCCATCCATAATAAATTTTCCCTTATGGAAACAAACACTTAACATAGAAAATGTACCTTTTACATTTTAGGAATTAGGCAACTTACAGATAAATACCTCAATGCTCAGTTTAGCCTTTTCAGGATAGTAGCAGGCTCGTACATTCATTAGCAGGCCAGAGTAAAATTCCAGCCATGGCTACATTTCAGTCACAAAACACCTTTGATGCTGTGCATTAGTAGGGGTTCCCACATGCACAGTTAAACCCAAATCTAGGGTTGGGATAGAGACTCAATTATGATCTGTTATGGTAGCAAGGGAAACCAGCTGCAGGTGCAACCGACAAACCTTGGCCATGTGAAGGTTTTAATGCCACCATAGATAATGTATGTAAGATTTCTGTACTCACTGTCTGCAATCACCACTTTACTGTTGTTTGTTGTTTTGGATTCCAAATGAAAGTCTGAAAATCTTTCTGTCCTTTTTACATGCATTTTAGATGCAAACTATCCTAACTGACACTTGTGGAGGTTTCTCGGATTGAAAATTGGGGAGATTTTAAAATTAAATGCTTCTAATGTAGTGATTGAGAACGTAACATTATTTACTGAATCAGATGTCTACGTATATTCCTTTATTTTGTAGTCTGAAAGTATCATTAGATCTAGAGTCGTTGTGTCTGCATGCATGTACAAAGGACAGAAAGTCAGGTTTCCATTTAAAATCCAAAACAAAAGCCCTGTATAATAATAAATTATTATAATGCAGTTTAGTCGCTGATCGTGGCCGAATGCTCTACTTTCTCTAAGTGCCGTATATGTTGACGGTGACGGTTCACGGAGAAATTTGAATATTATGTGTTATAGAAGGGACAGGCGGTGATGTTTTCGTTAATTTCCAAATGATCATGAAATGATGAAAAACCACCTCATGTGAATTCCTATCACTCGCGGCCAAATTTACTACTGACGTGCTTTACTTTTGACGTGTAAACACCGAGAACTAGAATTGGAGCGCAGAAGCCGCCGAAAGTAATATGGTCAGCTAAGGTTCTTTCAAAAATGAAATTGGCGCCCAAGGATCGAATTCGAGTGGAGGGGGCGACTGGACAGTCCCAGGAGTTTCTCAACTCGATCGAATTACCTGTTTGATCAGCTTGAAGAAATTTGTGCCTGTGCATTCATTTCAATTCATAATGATTTTCAAACTGCTTGGGATGGGTTTCACGGTCGATACAATCCTCGTATCAGCTATTAGATATTTTGAATCGTGTAGTTTAGTGACGTCATACAATACCACGTACTCCGAACCTCTATCGTCAATTGAAGGATTAGTCTGGCGTAGCCGACCCTTGGGCATAGAGAGTAGGGACTGTATATTATATTTAAACCTCGCCAATTTCACCTTTTACTTCAAGTGGTTCCAGTCTCTTCTCCAACTGTTCTACCTTCTGGTGAAGTGATTTGATTTCTTCTTGTGACACCTTCACTCTGTGTTCAAGTTCTGATAATGCCTTTTGAAAATCAGTGATGCCCCCAATACTGGTAGTCACCACACAGCACAAAAGAGCTACTTGTAGGAAGACCTGAATGCTTGGATTCATAACTGTAGCTTCAGTCACTACCCTCAGTGCTGGTTTGTGGTAACCCAACAGAGCAGTCTGCTTTGTAAACAGGTCCACTTATAATGATATTCATAGTGTATTTCTAGGTATGCCTAATGGTAAGCCATGGTTTGGGTACTTTCCATTGATATCCACAGAGAATGGGAATTGATATGGGAATCCCATCCCCCCACACCACATGAATGTGGAATCATTATAATAGTAATGCTGCTCTGATATAAATAAGTGGATTTATGTGTGTGTGGGCTATGTGTTTTGATGTAAGTGTTTGTGTTCGTGTGTTTGTGTGTGTGTGTGTGTACGTATGTGTGTGTGTTAGTACACTTGTGAGGTGCATAATGTCATTGTATCATGTTTTATAAGACAGTATGTACAATATGTCACAATAGCAACTGAATAGGTCACCAATCATCTTAAATTCAACGCTGTTCATACTAATCATAGAACACATGCAATCACAATGCACAGACCACCTTTATGCCTTTATTGAATTTGCATGTTGTTGCATGATGTTGCTATGGCTATATTGTTTTAATATGCAACACCTACAGATATGTTGCAGCAGTGGGTACCTGTGAGTCTTCCCATAATGTAATTTCTGCCAATTAGTAGGTTTCACTGAATCCTTAAAAATCATTCATTTGTGTATCTTCAACATCTAGTATTCCCTCATGACTAGAAGTTTCTTGTAGTCCTAGTAGATCCAGTATCTCCGACATTTCTTTGTTCCTTGTCAAGACGAGAAGGTCCTTGTGGTCATCATGACTCCTTAATCATATCTTTTGATTTCCAGAATGTCCTTGTAACCTATATAATTTTCATGTACATATTGCAGTATCCAGCCAAGGCTGAATTATCAGTCACAAATCACCTTTGAACCTGTACATTAGTAGGGCTTCTCACATACATATGTTCATTAGGTTTACCCCAATTATAAGATCAATCTAGGTTTAGATTAAGACTTATAATCTATAATCTAAATATAAGTTAATACACCGAGAATTAAAAACTGGACTAAACTTGAATTGGAGTTCAAAAGCCTACGAATGAACAAAATGCTGAACGTAATATCTTCAGTGAAGACTTCTTTGAGAATGAAAATGGTGCCCAAATTATTCGAGTGCTCGGACGACAGTTCTACGACTTTCTTAACTCCATTTAATTACTTGTTTAATGCCTGCGCCAAGTAATTCGTACCTGTACATCCACCTTTCGATTCATAACGATGTGAACTGCTTGGAATGAGCTTCCCTGTCAATACAATGCTATTCGGCATTGAATTTTCTTATTGAATTTGTCTACCTGACCTGTTTACGAATATATATGTCAATTAGTATTATTGACTTTTCATACAATGTGTTATCTTTGACAATCCAATTATTGGTGAAAGAATTTTTGTGTTGAAGCCTTGCCAAACGTAAAAACTTGAGCAAAGGTTCTTCTGAAACTACATAAGACACCTAAGAAATTTGAGTGCAGGTGCGGGAGCCCCACAAAGTTTGAACTTGAATTAATTTTTAGTATGGTGTATGTTATCTATTACAGTAATAATTCAGGCATAATTTGAAAGAGTTTTGTCTGGGCTTGTATAGAATTTAATGTTACACATAGATAAAGTGTGACATTCATTTGTTATGTAAGAGCTATTTAGGCATTGAAATGATAGCAATAATATGTACGTACATTGTCAATGGGTACAAGAATTTAGCGTAAATGAGGTGATTATCAGAAAAGTATAAGGAACATTTTGAATACACGTTTTAACACAGCTGTCCTGTTATGTTGAATCTTAGCAATTACTCTAATGACCTTATTCAGAATGGCGGTAGGCCCTTACACTCATTAGCACGGCAGAGTAACATTCCAGCCAACGCTGAATTATCAGTCACAAAGCACGTTTGATCCTGTGCATTAGTACGTAGGGGCTCTCACATACATAATAATATTATTATGTATGTGAGAGCCCCTACGTACTAATGCACAGGATCAAAGGTGCTTTGTGACTGATAATTCAGCCTCCAATTGAAAGATCAGTGTAGGGTTTGGATTGAGACTTCTTTACTTCCTCACTCCTCAATACAATCAGCCATATGTTGACAGTTCATGCCACAATGCGAATATCTGTCAGGAGACATGTATAGGGGCATTCACTTATGTTATCGTTCTTATCCAGCTGAAATTTCAAGGAATTTCATATTCTTATATGAAGCTACATTACATGTTATGTATTCTTAAGATCAGTACTCACTTAAAGGTATCATATCATTTTTAACATCACATACATTCTTAGTAATACTTGGAGAGTGCTGTAAACATATTAAGTCTAATTACTTCAGTCTTTAAACATCTTTGATTTCTAGTCTGTTCATACTACTCATAGGACATATGCAGTCACATGGACCACCTTAATTGCCTTATACCTTAATTGTATTTGCATGACATTGTTATGGCTATTGTAATTGATAATATTGTTTTGCAACCCCTGCATAGTTGCACTAATTAATACCCTAGGTCGCCCCATAATGTGATGTAGTTTCAACTTCTTGTGTGTATCTTTAATATCTCCTAGTATTATTTTTACATCTCCTGGATATTTATGAACGTATATTATATATAATATGTACGATAGATAGATATAGAGATAGATGTAGTAAATGAATTATTCTTATGAAGTTGGTTTGCATATACCTACAGTGTAGTGTTATGCATAAAGTTTTGCATTGAACCAGTTATTCATGTTGTTGTGTTATGTACAATAAGTCTGTCCATGATCACTATCTTACATACATTCCTCAGAAATTCCTTACACTCCTGGTGTTTCTGGCAGTCCTTGCCGTTCTGGAGGTCCTCCCACTCACACTTTTTACCCCACTTTCCATTGTTTCCTTTGAACATTACATACACTTGGTGGAGAACATGCATGTATTTATTGAAAACCAAACATGTGATAAACATGTTTTGACACATACACATAACTAAGTGTCACTGTTTGAAATTGATCATTTTCATAGATCCTATGATCTTTATTGAATATTAACTTTCCCATTTAGATCACATGCTTAAAGTCAGACGTGCACACAACACATGCTTGCACATGTGTCTCAATATACAGGCCTGGCCACTGACACACTCTTTTGGAACTCTACAAAGTCATGCATTATCAGATTCTATGCGAGTATATAGGGTTTATCAAAATAGCACATTTGGTTGTTGATCGACCATACTTGCATGTTGATCTTCGCAGATTCTCTGCTATATATTGATTATTATTAGGAAGTTAGGCAGTTCAAATTTAGCAATATTCGCAATATACCCACGTCATTGACTCTATATCTATAGATCATAGTGTTGTGTATGTACTGAGTTTGCATGCTTATGATCATAAGAGATCAGTCATTTTAAAAGCTTGAATAAATTCTGCTACCTGTATATCTACCTGTTTATAGGTTGTGTGTCAGTTCTATTCTTGACATTTGATGCAATGTGTTATCATTACCACTACAATTGTTGAAAAATATTAGACTAAGTCTAGTTGATTTCAATTACTATAGCAGTTTATTATGCAGTGTGAGATATTTACTACTCATAGACTAGCCAGAATTATCTCAATAGTGACAATAGTCCAATAATTATTTTTATACTTGCTTTACTACTTCTTGAACTGAATACACCAATTTAGGGTTGATTGCAGAAAACTAATTGATAGTTTTGTTTCTTTACTTGAATATGACATCCAATGCTTGTAAATTTGTTGGTAATACTTACATTACTGTGGTTAGGACTATCCATTTAGACTTTGCAATCCTGGCTCTCCTTTCTCCCCTTTCTCTCCTTTCTTCCCTTTCTCCCCTTTGTCTCCTGGATTCCCATTTTCACCATCTGTTCCCTCACGTCCTGGGACTCCTCTGTTTCCTTTCAGTCCTGGTTCACCTCTCTGTCCTTCATTACCTGGTTGTCCTCTTTTTCCACGTTCACCTTTTGTTCCTTTGAGACCTTGTGGTCCTCGGGGTCCTATGTCTCCTTGTGGTCCTTGTTGTCCTCGGGGTCCTATGTCTCCTTGTGGTCCTTGTGGTCCTTGGGGTCCTATGTCTCCTCGTGGTCCTTGTTGTCCTCGGGGTCCTATGTCTCCTTGTGGTCCTTGTGATCCTTGGGGTCCTATGTCTCCTTGTGGTCCTTGTGGTCCTTGGGGTCCTAAGTCTCCTTTTGGGCCTTGTGGTCCTTGGGGTCCTATGTTTCCTTTTGATCCTTGATCCCCCTTTTCACCATCTGTTCCATCACGTCCTGTGACTCCTGTGTCTCCTTTCAGTCCTGGTTCACCTCTTTGTCCTTCATTACCTGGTTGTCCTTTTTCTCCATGTTCACCTTTTGTTCCATTAAGGCCAGTTGGTCCTTGTAGGCCTATGTCTCCTTTGGCTCCTGGCATCCCTGGCTCTCCTATTTCACCCTTTTCTCCCTTTGTTCCATTGAGTCCTTGTGGTCCTTGGGGTCCTATGTCTCCTTTTGGTCCTTGTTGTCCTCGGGGTCCTATGTCTCCTTGTGGTCCTTGTGGTCCCATGTCTCCTTTTGATCCTTGATCCCCCTTTTCACCATCTGTTCCATTACGTCCTGGCACTCCTGTGTCTCCTTTCAGTCCTGGTTCACCTCTCTGTCCTTCATTTCCTTGTTGCCCTTTTTCTCCATGTTCACCTTTAGTTCCATTAAGGCCAGTTGGTCCTTGGGGTCCTATGTCTCCTGGCAGTCCTAACTCTCCTTTCTCACCCTTTTCTCCCTTTCTTCCAATGGCACCTTGTGGTCCATGTGGTCCTTGTGGTCCCGGATTTCCTTTTACACCCTTTGGTCCTGGTTTTCCTCTAATACCATTTGTTCCATTAATTCCAGGCAGTCCTGTACTTCCTTTCAGTCCTGGTACACCTTGCTGTCCTTCAATTCCTGGCTGTCCTTTTTCTCCACGTTCACCTTTTGTTCCATTGAAACCTTGTTGTCCCGGTGGTCCTATGTCGCCTTGTAGTCCTTGTTGCCCCTTATCACCATCTGTTCCATTGCGTCCTGGCACTCCTGTGTCTCCTTTCAGTCCTGGTTCACCTTTCTGTCCTGTATTTCCTGCTTGTCCTGTTTCTCCGCGTTCACCTTTCGTTCCATTAACTCCTGTTTCTCCGATGTCACCCTTTTCTCCCTTTGTTCCATTGGGGCCTGTTGCTCCTTGGAATCCTCTGTCTCCTTTTGATCCTGGATCCCCCTTTTCACCATCTGTTCCATTACGCCCTGGCACTCCTGTGTCTCCTTTTAGTCCTGGTTCACCTCTCTGTCCTTCATTACCTGCTTGTCCTCTTTCTCCATGTTCACCTTTTGTTCCTTTGAGACCTTGTGGTCCTGGGGGTCCTCTGTCTCCTTGTTTTCCTGTTTCTCCCTTGTTACCGTCTGTTCCATTACGTCCTGGGACTCCTGTGTCTCCTTTCAGTCCTGGTTTACCTCTCTGTCCTTCATTTCCTGGTTGCCCTTTTTCTCCAAGTTCACCTTTTGTTCCATTAAGGCCAGTTGGTCCTCGTGGTCCTATGTCTCCTGGCAGTCCTAACTCTCCTTTTTCACCCTTTTCTCCCTTTCTTCCAATGGCACCTTGTGGTCCATGTGGTCCTTGTGGTCCTGGATTTCCTTTTACACCCCTTGGTCCTGGTTTTCCTCTAATACCATTTGTTCCATTAATTCCAGGCCGTCCTGTACTTCCTTTCAGTCCTGGTACACCTTTCTGTCCTTCAATTCCTGGCTGTCCTTTTTCTCCACGTTCACCTTTTGTTCCATTGAAACCTTGTTGTCCCGGGAGTCCTATGTTGCCTTGTAGTCCTTGTTGCCCCTTTTCACCATCTGTTCCATTGCGTCCTGGCACTCCTGTGTCTCCTTTCAGTCCTGGTTCACCTTTCTGTCCATTATTTCCTGGTTGTCCTGTTTCTCCACGTTCACCTTTCGTTCCATTAACTCCTGTTTCTCCGATGTCACCCTTCTCTCCCTTTGTTCCATTGGGTCCAGTTGCTCCTTGGAATCCTCTGTCTCCTTTTGATCCTGGATCCCCCTTTTCACCATCTGTTCCATTACGCCCAGGCACTCCTGTGTCTCCTTTCAGTCCTGGTTGACCTTTCTGTCCAGTATTTCCTGCTTGTCCTCTTTCTCCATGTTCACCTTTTGTTCCATTAACTCCTTTTTCTCCTACTTCACCCTTTACGCCCTTCATTCCATTATGTCCAGTTGGCCCTTGGGATCCTATGTTTCCTTTAGCTCCAGGCATCCCCGGTGCTCCTTTATTTCCTATTTCACCCTTTTCTCCCTTTCTTCCAATGGCACCTTGTGGGCCATGTGATCCTTGTGGTCCTGGATTTCCTTTTTTACCCCTTGGTCCTGGTTTTCCTCTAATACCATTTGTTCCATTAAATCCAGGCAGTCCTGTACTTCCTTTCTGTCCATCAATTCCTGGTTGTCCTATTTCTCCACGTTCACCTTTTGTTCCATTAACTCCTTTCTCTCCTACTTCACCCCTTTGTCCCTTTGTTCCATTGAATCCAATTGGTCCTTGGGCTCCTAGAGGTCCCGTCAGTCCTATGTCTCCTTTATCACCCTTGGTTCCATTTTTCCCATCCAGTCCCGGTATTCCTCTATCTCCTTTTTGTCCAGGTTGACAATTGCAACCTCCATCAATTCCTCGTCTAGTCCTTTCCAGGAGTTTATCTGTTTAAAGGACAAGGAGTCATGTAATCCAAACCAGCAATGCAATTATAATATTAATGG
>OZ026554.1:2054246-2056746 GCA_964020155.1 Chondrilla cf. caribensis
CGAGTGTGGAGGCGATAGTTTCTTTCTTATTTAAGTTTCTCGGTTGATACAATGGTATTTTTGTTGTGTTTCTTGCGGCTCTGTAATGCCGTTGGGTGACGTCATTCAATGATGCGTACTCAATGCGATCAACAGGAGCGGGATGGACCTGACTAACAGGCAGAAAGAGTAGGAACTGCAGATTGCATTTAAACCTTGCCAAATTCACCTTTCGCTTCAAGTGGTTCCAGTCTCTTCACCAACTGTTCCATCATCTGGTGATGCGACTTGATTTCTTATGACACCTCACTTTGTTTTCAAGTTGTGATAATGCCAGTACTCACGTAAAGGTATCAGTACAGCACATATAGTATTCTTAGTAATACTTGCAGAATGCTGTAAGCTTTGTACTTGGTCAGTAAACGTTAATTGCTAGACTGTTCATACTACTCACAGGACATATGCAGTCACAGTGAACGTGACCACCTTAATTGCCATATACCTTAATTGCATGACATTGGTATAGCTATTGTAATTGATATTGTTTTGCAACTCCTGCATAGTTGCACTAATGAATACCTGTAGGTCTTCCCATAATGTAATTTGCCAATTGGTAGGTTTGACTGAATCCTTCAAAAGCATTCACTTGTGTACATTTATCTTTGTACACTTGCGTATCTCCACATCTCCCAGTGCCCCTAGATGTCTAGAAGTTCCTTGTAGTCCTAGTTGACATAGCATCTCCAACATCTCCTGGTTCCTTGTCATGACGACAAGGCTGTTATTGTCCTTATGAACCTTTCACCACATCATTTCATTTCCAGGATGTCCTTGTGTTTTTTTTCTCTTTCATAGCACTTTTTATATGGTCGTGTGAGCATCTGTACATATTATGTTGATTCTTTCATGATACAGAAGCTAAAGCATGTAGTGTGAAGAGGGTTGCAGACCAGTATATCATGCAATATCAGTTGATAATAATAATTAATAGTATGCATACGGCATTGACTGACTTACGTAGCATGCTCATATTTTTCATGTACATATTGCAGTGTATGTATTTGCATATGGTATAATTAACTTAGTAAGGGACACAACATTATTGTCTTCAGAAATCTGTCCGTATATATATTTACCGAAGAGGTGCATTTGTCTTTCTCTCAAAGATCCGGACACTTTCAAAGTGATCATTAATTTTTCTTCGAAATGATATAATACAAACATACACAGATAACGATTCAAGCGTTTGTATCTGTATGCATGTGTATGTATTTTGTGCGTGTGAGTGGCTGTGCATGCATGTATGTATGTTTGTGTGTGTGTGTGTGTGTGTGTGTGTGTGTGTGTGTGTGTGTGTGTGTGTGTGTGCAAGTAGGAGGTATGCAATAATATATTATACATAAAATGATAGCCACACCCCTGTCAATTCTCACCTGTAAATGCATAAATTTCACAAAGGAAAATTTTTGATGCGAAATTCTATTTTAGCATTGGTATTCATTTATGTCTTCTATGTGGTATGGTCCGAGGGGAGATCTGAAAGTGCAGTCCTTGAGTGTATGTGTTGTTTGCACACATCCTCTTGCTATAGCTATTGCACACTTGTTGGTCATACATGCTGTGCATAGTTATACTTTTTTATACGGAAACATGACAGTAACAACCTGAGTACCTCTGAAGGCTGTAGTGCAGGCAGACACTTTAATCTGATTGCTAACTCAGGCCTCACCCTCATAAAACATTCTGAGTATCTGTATACCCACTACAGCCCTATCAGAAGTACTTTAGCTAGCATATTGAATTACATGTGTGTACATGTCACATGCTGCCAGGGCAATATCAATAAAATGATACTACTACAAGATAATAATAATTATGTACTGCTGTACCTTAGTGGAAATTTTCTCAGTTCTACTATTTCTCACAAAAGCATCTGAATACTACCCATGTTTAGCTGTATCTTTGAAAAATGAGATATTATTATGTAATTGCACAATGTGGTATCTTTTCACTCATTTCGTACACTGTTGTTGATTTGATTGTGTACTATACATAGGTGCAAAATATAATGATTGTAATCTTGTAGACCTAAACAGCTGAAGTGAATTTTTGTATATGTAACAAAACATGAATCCAACTGTCATTCGGCAGAAGTAATTCATATTTTTATATGAAGAATTATCAGTATATATTTTTGAAGGCTAGTACTCATAAAGTTATCAAATCATGTTGGATATCACAATATTCTTAGTAATTCTTGGAAAGTGATGTAAACATGGTACTTGGTCACTAAACATCTTTAATTGCTAGACTGTTCATACTACTCAGGACATATGCAGTCACAGTGTACGTGACTACCTTAATTGCCTTATACCTTAATTGTATTTGCATGACATTGGTATGGCTATTGTAATTGATATTGTTTTGCAACTCCTGCATAGTTGCACTAATACCTGTAGGTCTTCCTATGATGTAATCCACCAATTGGTAGGTTTGACTGAATCCTTCGAAAGGCATGTGT
>OZ026554.1:2059246-2062348 GCA_964020155.1 Chondrilla cf. caribensis
ATCACGCACCCAAGTTGCCAAAAAACTGTCATTAATCCTTGATAACATCGCTGACCACAATGACATCGACTCTTGGGAACGCCTTTTCCTTTTTCCGAGGAGATGTCTACTCGTTCCATCGCGAGGCGGAAAGAGGAGAATTCTCTCTGCTCTGGTCAACAGAGCAGTGGAGGAAGAAGCTGAAGCTGATGATTTCCAATATCGGCCTACCACTAGAGTTAAACCCAACCCTGATCAACACCATCGGCTGGCAGCCAGGATATCATCCAAGTTAGAGGATGGGGATTTCAGAGGTGCAGTCAGGCTAGCCTGCTCTGAGAGTACATTCTGTACACCCGATGAGAAGTCACTGAATAGGTTGCAAGAAAAACATCCCCCACCTCATCCGGACACCGACCTACCACCATTTCATACGCCTGAAACTCCTCCGCTGATTGATCCCAAAGATATCACAGTAGCGATCAGTAGTTTTCCCTCTGGCTCTGCCAATGGTCCTGATGGCATGTATCCACAGCACCTGAAGGATCTCATTTCTCCATCTCTCGGTCTAGTGGCCAACAAGCTTATTGATTCACTGACAAAATTTGTCAACTTAACACTAGCAGACAATGTACCCAGGGAAGCTTGCCAATTCTTCTTTGGTGCCAAACTCATAGGTCTGCACAAGGCCAATGGAAGCATTAGACCAATAGCAATTGGATGTGCACTTCGCCGTCTTGTTTCCAAATGTGCATGTGCCTCTGTACGGGACGAAATAGGATCAATCCTCTTTCCCAATCAGCTGGGTTTTGGAGTCTCTCATGGGATAGAAGCAGCAGTTCATGCAGCACGGTACCTCTCAAATCTGGAAACCGGAAGTCTAGTTTTAAAACTAGATTTCCAAAATGTCTTCAAGGGACAAGATGGTACATGCTGTCTTGGAGAAGATCCCAAGCATTTATCCTTTAGCGCACCTCACTTATAGCACCCACTCCTTCTTATATTACGACCAGAAAGGAATCATCCTGTCCATGGAGGGAGTACAGCAGTGTGTGTCTGTGTATGTGTGTGTGTGTGTGTGTGTGTGTGTGTGTGTGTGTGTGTGTGTGTGTGCATGTGTGTGTGTATGTGTGTGTAAGTGTGTGTGTGTGTGTGTGAGAGAGAGAGTGTGTTGGTACATTTTCAGGTGTATAATGGCATTGTACTTTGTTATACAGATAACACAATAATAATTGACAATTTTCTCAGTTCTATATACTATCTCTCACAAAAGCATCTGAATACTCATGTTTAGCTTTAACTGTGAAAAATGAGATTATTATATTATAATTGTACAATGTGGCATCTTTACACTCATATCATACACTGTAGGGGGATTTGATTGTGTACAGTAGGTGAATCAGATGTAATGTAATAATTTTAATCTTGTGTTGTGATAGACCTAAACAGCTGAAGTGAATTTTTGTATATGTAACAAACATGAATCCGAATAACATTCGACAGATATAATTTAGTATTTTTATATGAAGCATTGTCATCATTGTGTAACTCCTTGGCCTACTTAGATGGAGAGACAGCCAGCCACTTATTTAGTTTTGGTGATCAATTACTACAGTGTACTCTCGTTAATCCGCCGCAATTTGTTTTAGCAATATTTGGTGGATTAACGGGTTTGGCGGATTAACAAATTTCTTAAATTTTGATCACAATATCATATTATATCAATAGTAATAGCATAAGAATTATTATAACAATAGCAACAAACATACTGAATTAATAAGAAAATTGCAGAGTGAGGAGATAAAGCATGCATTGCCATGTACTGTCATATAAAATAATTGAATAGAGAGGTTTGTACTTTTATAGGATCTCCTGTCCTGTGTTCATGACTTGAGAAAACAATGCCCGTATCATATCCAAAAGAATAGCCTTCTTTGCTTGCGTGTTTGCGATCTACATTCCTAGAGCTTCCTCTGAAGCATCGAACTTGGGTTTCCTGAGGCATTTCTGACTCAATAATTGATGGGCTTCATGAATCTCCCAGTCGGCCTTTCGCTTTAGTACATCACCAACTGTCCTCCTTGCTATCTGAAGGTTCCATTTCTTTGAAAAAAATACTCTGAAATCTGCTCCTGTGTTGATTTAAAGTGTTTCACATGGAAATAGCAAATCAATCTTCTTTTGCGTTACAGACACATCAGTTCTTGATCGCTTGGTAGCCATCATCTTCCAGGAGTGGCGGATTAAGTGTTACATGCAATTAGAGGAAGTGATGTCACAAAATTGTGGCAGAGGTGGATTATCTGATTGGCTGATTACATCAATAATAAAACCATACAAATGAATTCATGTAGGTAATTGGCAGCAGATACACAGGTTTGGCAGATAAAGCGGTGGCGAATTAACGAGAATTCACTGTATCCAGATTCTTTTCAAATGTAGAATCAGTAAAATTTCTTATAATTAATTAATTCTTAATAATTAATTAACTCTTATAATTTCTTATAATAAGTATGAAGTATTCAATCAATCGATTAATTTAGATAAAAATTCATATTTATGAGTAGGTATACGGAATTTAATTCAATGTACATGCAAGTGGTGATTTGAATGGCCTTACCAAGTAAATTTAATTAAGACTGATTCTTACTAATAGCTTTTAAACATTATTTTGAAGTTAGTTTGATGAGCAACTAGTTATGCATGCATAATTGAAGTTATATGCATACATAATAAGTTCTGCTCACTCTGCTGCACACTCCTTGTATGAAATTCCATACACTCCTGTTGATCCTGGTAGTCCTGTTGGTCCTTGTACTTCTAAATCCTCTTTCACACCTTTTCATTTTTCCTTAGCAAAACACATCATCTTCACTCACACATGAATCTACCTGCTCATATCAGAGCAGCATTACTATAATAATGATTCCACATTCATGTAGTGCGATATATGGGATTCCCATATCAATTCACATTCTTTGTGGATATCAATGGAAAGTACTGGAAACACGGCTATACATTAAGCATACCTAGAAATACACTATGAATATCATTATAAGTGGACCTATTTCACTGTTGGGTTACCACAAACCAGCACAGTGACAGCTGCAGAGTAGTGACTGA
>OZ026554.1:2062548-2125048 GCA_964020155.1 Chondrilla cf. caribensis
TGTGTATCTTGGGCAGGAGATCAAGAAGTGGGGCTCATCTTCAATCTGGTTGCAATTACACAGTATGCATTTTCTCTCATGCAGAGGAGTTGGGGGAACTGTGTATCTACCACGTTCTATAGATAGGTTGTGACTGGATATTCGAAAATTTGTTAAGTATCTCCTCATTGTGGGATTTTGGATGGTAACTAAGTGTTTAGCTTGGTTGTGGATTTTGTGTTTAAATCTGCAGTAGTATCTCAACTTGTTACCGCCCCATGCAGAGGATCCAGTTGGGTTATGTAGTTGCAGATCAAGCTTTTGCAAGTGTTGGTCCTGAAGTCTTGTTACTATATCACTGGTATATGCATGAGTAGCGCTGGAATCATTGAAATTGAGTCCCAAGGACTGTAAGATTTTGTTCATGAGGGAGTACCATGATTCTAACCCTTCCCTTGCAAGAGTAATAGATAAATTATATGCATCAAGCAGTAATGATGGGATAGGTTGTTTAATTAATCTTTCATGGTACTTTACAACAGCAGTTTTTGTATGAAAAGAAAATGGCAAGATACCTAGTTCACAGTAGATTGCAGTATTTGTACTACGTTGGGATACTCCAAGAGTAAACTTATAAAATTTTAAGCATATCTTTTCTAATAATTTTACATCCATAACCCCCCAGATTTCTGCATTGTACATAAGGATAGGTTTAATCACTGCATTAAATAGTTTCATATGAATATTAACATCTGTAATGTTCAACTGAGTTATTTTGTGTTGCAAAAGGTGGAGTGCTTTGTTGGCACGCTCAGCAAGTTTGGTTTGATTTAAGTGGAAGCTTCCCTTCCAGTGCAACCATGTACCTAGATACTTGTAGCTGTCTGTGACTTTTATAATACCGTCACTTATTTTCCAAGTTTCAGTTACATATTTGGGATTTTTACCAAAGACAATGATTTTAGTTTTATCTATGTTGATATTTAAGAAGGAGGTAGTGCAGAATGAATGTAGAGAGTTGATAGATTCTTGTAGGTCACGTGGGTTGTCAGAGAATAAGACTATATCATCAGCAAAGAGTAAGCAAGATAATCTTTGATCAAGTATAGTGACGGAATTCAACATGCTAGGTAATTCATTTATGTATAAGCTGAAAAGGAGAGGGCTGAGATTACATCCTTGTTTGACTCCACGTTTTATGGGAAAGAAATTGGTGTGGCCTTTTGGTGTTTGAACACATGCTTTGGCTTTGCTGTAATTTGAGCTTAACAATGTAATGATTTTTGGGCAAAGCCCTAATCTCTGTAGGCGATTCCACAAAATGTCATGAGGAACACTATCAAATGCTTTTTTCAGATCAACAAAACAACAGTATAATTGTTTCTTTTTGAGGATTTGCTTTTGTATCAAGCTTTGAAGTATGAAAACTGCATCAGTGGTTCGCCTTCTCCTTCTAAAACCAAACTGTTCTTTGCAGATTATTGAGGAATTTTCCACCCAGGTTGATATCCGGTCGGCTAGAAGAGCAGTGAACAGCTTACCTACACAGCTAATTAAGGATATACCGCGATAATTGCTTGGTTGGTTATGATCTCCAGACTTATAGATCGGCTTTATAATTGATTCAGACCATTTTGAGGGGTACTCATCGCCTTGTAATACTCTGTTAAAGATGGAGGTAAGAGAGCCTAACCATTTATTTGGCAGAGCTTTTAGCAATTCATTAGTAATACCATCAGGCCCTGGGGCTTTCCTATTTTTTAATCTTTTCAATGCTTTTTTGACTTCAGTTGTGGATATCTCTTCAATTAAATGAGATGAGCATGATTGATCTATTGAACTATTGATAGGTGGATTATTATGCACTGATTCGATGTTACTATGTTCTTGTTGACCCAAATTTCTAAAGTAAGATTCCCATTTCTCTTTATTTATGGTTTCAGCACTGGGGGATTTTGCTTTAAGTAACTTCCAGAAAGACTGAGGATCAGTTGAAGAGATTTTTCTGATTTTTTCATTCCATTTTATACTAGCATGAAATTGTTTGCTCTTGACCATTTTCTTCCAAGAAGATTTTGATTTTTGGTAATCTTGTCTTAGTTTATTATCTCTGTAGTTTTTTCTCCATTTAGACAGATTGGATCTTACTTCCTTCTTTTTCTCTCGGCATTCATTGTCATACCAGGTTGAATCCTTATACTTTTGATTAATGGGCTTGTTAACTCTTTGTGCATTTGATTCTTCTGCTACATCAGACTGAATAGCCAGGTCCAAGACAGATTGGTTAAAAGAATTTATTAGATCGTCTATTCCCTTTTGGGAATAGACGATCTAATAAATTCTTTTCCCTATTGTATTAATTAAATTCTTTTCCCTATATATATAATAAATTCTTTTCCCTATTATATATATGTATATATGCATGAAGTTTTGCATTGAACAGAACTAGATGGTGGATTATTATGTGTACAGTCTACATATATTCTGTTGTTGCCATGCCTGTTATATTGTATTCCATTATTCATGGTATTTATGATAACAATGAAGTCCATTTTCATAAATTTCCATGTGCACTGCTTTTCCTTCCACTTGTATCTTATATCTATGTCTTAACTAATGTCAATCTGGTACATTCAACAAAGTGGTTTTATATTTGATATAGAAAGTTTGAAATAGGTAAAGAGCAAATTTAGGTAAACCAACTACCTGAAAAAAGCCCTATATAATCAAAGGTAAATCTACAGAAATAATCAGAATTCTACAACATAATTCAGAACATGTTGTACTATCCTTATTAGCCTGTTTCTGGTTGTCCTGGGGGTCCTTGGGGTCATTCGTCTCCTTTTGATCCCTGGGGTCCTATGTCTCCTTTACCTCCTGGCAGTCCAACCTCTCCTTTTTCACCTTTTTCTCCCTTTCTTCCAATGGTTCCTTGTGGTCCATGTGGTCCTTGTGGTCCCGGATTTCCTTTTTCGCCCCTCGGTCCTGGTTTTCCTCTAATGCCGTTTGTTCCATTGAATCCAGGCAGTCCTGTACTTCCTTTCAGTCCTGGTTCACCTCTCTGTCCTTTATTTCCTTGTTGCCCATTTTCTCCACGTTCACCTTTTGTTCCATTTAGGCCAATTGGTCCTTGGGGTCCTATGTCTCCTTTTGGTCCTTGTGATCCTTGCAGTCCTATGTCTCCTTTTGGGCCTTGTGGTCCTCTGTCTCCTTGTGGCCCTGGATCGCCCTTTTCACCATCTGTTCCATTTTGTCCTGGAAATCCTGTGTCTCCTTTCAGTCCTGGTTCACCTCTCTGTCCTTCATTTCCTGGTTGCCCTTTTTCTCCACGTTCACCTTTTGTTCCATTAAGGCCAATTGGTCCTTGGGGTCCTATGTCTCCTTTTGATCCTTGTGGTCCTTGGGGTCCTATGTTTCCTCTTGGTCCTTGTGGTCCTTGGGGTCCTATGTCTCCTTTTGGTCCTTGTGGTCCTTGTGGTCCTCTGTCTCCTTGTGGCCCTGGATCCCCCTTTTCACCATCTGTTCCTTTTTGTCCTGGAAATCCTGTGTCTCCTTTCAGTCCTGGTTCACCTCTCTGTCCTTCATTTCCTTGTTGCCCTTTTTCTCCGTGCTCACCTTTTGTTCCATTAAGGCCAATTGGTCCTTGGGGTCCTATGTCTCCTTTACTTCCTGGCAGTCCTACCTCTCCTTTTTCACCTTTTTCTCCCTTTCTTCCAATGGCTCCTTGTGGTCCATGTGGTCCTTGTGGTCCTGGATTTCCTTTTACGCCCTTCAGTCCTGGTTTTCCTCTAATACCATTTGTTCCATTAAATCCAGGCAGTCCTGTACTTCCTTTCAGTCCTGGTTCACCTCTCTGTCCTTTATTTCCTTGTTGCCCATTTTCTCCACGTTCACCTTTTGTTCCATTAAGGCCAGTTGGTCCTTGGGGTCCTATGTCTCCTTTTGGTCCCTGGGGTCCTCTATTTCCTTGTGGTCCTGGATCCCCATTTTCACCATCTAATCCATTTTGTCCTGGAAATCCTGTGTCTCCTTTCAGTCCTGGTTCACCTCTCTGTCCTTCATTTCCTTCTTGCCCTTTTTCTCCATGTTCACCTTTCGTTCCATTAAGGCCAATTGGTCCTTGGGGTCCTATGTCTCCTTTTGATCCTTGTGATCCTTGGGGTCCTATGTCTCCTTTCGGTCCTTGTGGTCCTTGGCGTCCTATGTCTCCTTTTGACCCCTTGGGTCCTCTGTCTCCTTGTGGCCCTGGATCCCCCTTTTCACCATCTGTTCCATTTTGTCCTGGAAATCCTGTGTCTCCTGTCAGTCCTGGTTCACCTCTCTGTCCTTCATTTCCTTGTTGCCCTTTTTCTCCATGTTCACCTTTTGTTCCATTAAGGCCAATTGGTCCTTGGGGTCCTATGTCTCCTTTACCTCCTGGCAGTCCTACCTCTCCTTTTTCACCTTTTTCTCCCTTTCTTCCAATGGCTCCTTGTGGTCCATGTGGTCCTTGTGGTCCCGGATATCCTTTTACGCCCTTCAGTCCTGGTTTTCCTCTAATACCATTTGTTCCATTAAATCCAGGCAGTCCTGTGCTTCCTTTCAGTCCTGGTGCACCTTTCTGTCCTTCAATTCCTGGCTGTCCTTTTTCTCCACGTTCACCTTTTGTTCCATTGAAACCTCGTGGTCCTGGGGACCCTATGTTGCCTTGTAGTCCTTGTTGCCCCTTTTCACCGTCTGTTCCATTGTGTCCTGGCACTCCTGTGTCTCCTTTCAGTCCTGGTTCACCTTTCTGTCCAGTATTTCCTGCTTGTCCTGTTTCTCCACGTTCACCTTTTGTTCCATTAACTCCTGTTTCTCCTATGTCACCCTTTTCTCCCTTTGTTCCATTGGGTCCTGTTGGTCCTCGGGGTCCTCTGTCTCCCTGTGGTCCTTGATCCCCCTTTTCACCATCTGTTCCATTACGTCCTGGCACTCCTGAGTCTCCTTTCAGTCCCGGTTCACCTTTCTGTCCAGTACTTCCTGCTTGTCCTGTTTCTCCACGTTCACCTTTTGTTCCATTAACTCCTGTTTCTCCTATGTCACCCTTTTCACCCTTTGTTCCATTGGGTCCTGTTGGTCCTCGGGGTCCAATCTCTCCTTGTGATCCTGGATCCCCCTTTTCACCATCTGTTCCATTACGCCCTGGCACTCCTGTGTCTCCTTTTAGTCCTGGTTCACCTTTCTGCCCAGTATTTCCTGCTTGTCCTCTTTCGCCATGTTCACCTTTTGTTCCATTAACTCCTTTTTCTCCTACTTCACCCTTTTTTCCCTTCATTCCATTAAGTCCAGTTGGCCCTTGAGATCCTATGTTCCCTTTAGCTCCAGGCGGTCCCAGTGCTCCTCTCTTTCCTTTTTGACCCTTTCTTCCAATGGGTCCTTGTGGTCCATGTGGTCCTTGTGGTCCTGGCTCTCCTTTTTTACCCCTCTCTCCTGGTTGTCCTCTAATACCATTTGTTCCATTACGTCCTGGCACTCCTGTGTCTCCTTTCAGTCCTGTTTCACCTTTCTGTCCATTATTCCCTGGTTGTCCTATTTCTCCAAGTTCACCTTTTGTTCCATTAACTCCTTTCTCTCCTACTTCACCCTTTTCTCCCTTCATTCCATTGAATCCAATTGGTCCTTGGGCTCCTGGAGATCCCAGCAGTCCTATCTCTCCTTTTTCACCCTTTGTTCCATTTATCCCATCCAGTCCTGGTGTTCCTCTATCTCCTTTTGGTCCAAGTTGACAAGGGCAAGGAGGATCTCCATCACTTTCTCGTCTAATTCTTTTCAGGAGTTTATCTGTTAAAAGACAATGAGTCATGTAATCCAAACCAGCAATGCAATTATAATATTAATGGAGTAGCGCATACTGTATTCAATGTTGAACATGTGTTTGTACATACATATATCTCTGTGACAACAGCGAGAGTTTCTCCTGTATACTAACGTGAGTTCATTTTTTGGTATGGTGTCATGTATTCGTTATACTAATTCAGACATAGTTAGGAAGAAGTTTGACTAAGCTTATTAACACATATTTCGAGTATGACATTGATTTGTTATGTTGAATATGAGTTTGTACGTACATAATATTATATCCCTGAGACAACAGAGAGAGTTTCTCCTGCATTTTAACATGAGTTCATTTTTTGGTATGGTGTTATGCAGGCATAGTTTATGAAGAAGTTTGTCTGAGCTTGTTAACACGTAGTTCGAGTATGTCATTGATTTGTTATGTTGGAACTATTAATTTTAGGCATAAAATGATAGCTATAATATGCATATCACCAATGGGTAGAGGGACTTAGTGTAAATGAGGTAATTAAGTAACGAGTAATTTTGAACAGACATTTCAGCACAGGTGTTCTGTTATGTTGAATCATTTTCTCTCATAGAACAATTAATTTTCATTCATGGAACCTTCTACTTAACAAGAAAAATGTGCTTTCTGCATTTTAGACAAGTTAAAGATAAATATTTCGATGCACATTGTCAATTGAGCCTTTTCAAAATGGTGGCAGCCTCCTACATAGCTTCTTAAATTCATTAACAGTCCAGAGTAACATTCCAGCCAAGGCTACATTATCAGTCACAAATCACCTTTGAACCTGTGCATTAGTAGGGGTTCCCACATAGATACATATATACATTTATTAGGTTTAACCCAATTAAGAGATGAACCTAGGGTTGGGATTGAGACTTGATTATGATCCATGGCAGTAAGGGAATACACTGTCAGGTGTAACAGGTTATTATAAGACAAACCTAGCCCATGCGCATCTTCATGCCACTTGTTAATAAATGGAATATCACCATTTTTCACTGTTATTTGTCGTTTTGAATTCTGAATAAAAACCCGATTTTTTGTGCAAATACAGATTCAAACTATCCAAATTACACTGGTTTAAGTTTCTCAGGCTGGATAATGAAGGGAAAATCAAATAATTTAAAGTGCTTCCAGTTTAGTGATAAGAAATTTAACATTAGTGTTTACTGAATCAGATTAGTATTTCATTTTTGTAGGCTGGAAACTTCTACAAGTGTCAATTAGAATAAATTCTTGTCTGTAGGCAGGTACAAAGAATAGAAAGTTAGGTTCCCATTCGGGATCCCAAACGAAGTTGCCTGTGCCCAGAATTCTCTACTTTCTCACTGCTCAATCAGACGCATATGTTGACAGTTCACTCCGAAATACGAATATGTATTAGGAGACATGTATAGTGGGATGCTGTGATGTTTTCGTTCGTATCCAGCTGAAATTGTTATGAAAAACTACCCCGGGCGAATTCCGAATCACTCGCGGTCGGCCGAATTCACTACTAATGTGCTACTAATGACGCGGAGCGCCGAGAATTATAGGAACTGGACTAAAAGAGGAGTACAAAAGCTTCGCCGAATGTAATATCTTCAGCGAAGGTTAGGGTTTACCCTGAACATGAAAATAGCGCCCACGGAATTTGAGTGCGGGGCAACAGTATCAAGTAATTCGTGCCTGTATATTCACTAAGTCTTTTGAACTGCTTGAAATGAGTTTTTTCGGTCGATACAATAGTCGAAATCGCTAGTGCGTACTCAATCGTCTTTAGTTTCTAGCCGCTTCGCAAATGCCGTTCGGTGACGTCATACAGTGATGCGTACTCAATCTCTATGGCCAACAGGAGGATAGTCCTGACTATAATAACGGGCATGAAGAATAGGACTGCAGATTGCAATATTCACCTTTCTCTTCAAGTGGTTCCAGTCTTTTCTCCAAATGCTCTATCTTCTGGTGAAGTGACTTGATTTCTTCTTGTGACTCCTTCACTTTGTTTTCAAGTTGTGAAAAAGCTTTATGCAAATCAGTGATCCCCCCAATACTGGTAGTCACCACACAGCACAAAAGAGCCACTTGTAGGAAGAGCTGAATGCTTGGATTCATAACTGTAGCTTCAGTCACTACTCTCAGTGGTGGCTTGTGGTAACCCAACAGAGCAGTTCATTTTTATAGTCACTGGAAGAATAGGTCCACTTGTAATGATATTCATTGTGTATCCCAAGGTATGCTGAACCTCATAGTATAATGGTGTTTTGGGTACTTTCCATTGATATCCACAGAGAATGGGAACTGATATGAGACTCCCATACAACCACAACACATGAATGTGGAATCATTAGTAATTCTGCTTTGATGTGAACAAGTGGATTCATGTGTGTTTTGGGATGAGGTGTTTTCAAATCGGTATGTGTGTGTGTGTGTGTGTGTGTGTGTGTGTGTGTGTGTGTTTGTGTGCATTATGGGGTGTACAATGTAATGATTTTCATTCTGAGAAGTGGTAGACACTAAAGTAAAGCTTTGTAATTTACAAGTTTTTTTTACATGTATCAAAGGTATGAATCTGAATGTCACATGACAGAAGTAGTTTCAAATTTTTATAAGAAGCTAATTGCTTAAGGTTAGTACTCATTTAAAGGTATTTTATCATTTGGACGTCACATACATTCTTAGTAATACTTGGGGAGTACTATAAATATATTTAGTCTCATAGTTGGGGTACTTGGTCAGTAAACATCTTTATATTCTAGTCTGTTCATACTGCTCATAGGACATGTGCAGTCACAGTAACCAGCTTAATTGCCTTATACCTTAATTATACTCCCATGACATTGGTATGGCTATTGTAATTGATATTGCTTTGCAACTCCTGCATATTTGCACTAATGGATACCTGTAGGTCTTCCCATAATGAAATTTACCAATGGAGGGTTAGACAGAATCCTCCAAAAAGCATGTGTATGTCTGTGTGTGCATGTGTGTGTGCGTGCTTACGTGTGCATGTTTGTGTGTGTGTCAGTGTAAGAGTTTCCATGTGTGTGTGTCTGTGTGTGTGTGTATGTGTATGTGTGTGTGTGTGTGTGTGCGTGTGTGTGTGTATGTGTGTGTGTGTGTGTGTTTGTGCGTGTGTGTGTGTGTGTGTGTGTGTGTGCTAGTATGTCTGTGTCTGCATGTGATTGTGTGTGAATGTGTGTGCATCTGTGTGTGTGTGGTATACAATTATACATATATCAAATGACAGTAGTACCTCTGTCACTTCCCATCCAGTATGTTTCGATCGATCTAAAAGTTCAGTCTGTGAATGTCTGTGTTTTTACACACTTCTGTTTGCTATTGCACACTTGTTATCAAACTTTGTAAATCAATCACCTAGCAACTCTCTGATCAGCTATAATATTCACCAATATTTATTGCATTGAAGCATTACTATGAAGTTAGTTTGTATAATAATATTATATGCAAATTAAATTCATAACTGGTGTTTCTGATAGTCCTGGACTCCTGGCCGTTCTGGTGGCCCTCCCACTCGCACCTTCTTCACCCCGCTTTACATTGTTTCCTTTGAACCTTATACTTTGACCAATCCGTGGATGACATGCATTTCTTGAAATCAAAATTGTGAAAAACATGTATTGACACATATTATACATATATAATGTATCTAATTTCTAGTCACTGCCCAATTCTCTACTTCCCAATGCAATCAGCCGTATGTTGACGATTCACGCCTAAAAAGGAATATGTGTTAGGAGACCATGTATGAGGGCACGCAGGGATACATATTTTATTCTTTTTTATCCAGCAGAAATTATGCAGGCCTAGTTTTTACTGACTTGCTACCCTAATGTATAATAATAATGCTACTGTGCTAATTACTTGTAATGCTGAGAATTAAAAACTCAACTTGAATTGGAGTGCAAAAGCTTCACCGAATGTAATATCTTTCGAAAATGAAAATGATGCCCAAGGAGTGCGGAGGCGACAGTTTCTTGCTGCTCTGGCAACGCCGTTGGGCGACGTCATTCAATGATGCATACTTAATGCGATCAACAGGAGCGGGATGGACCTGACTAACAGGCACAAAGAGTAGCAACTGCAGATTGCATTTAAACCTTGCCAAATTCACCTTTCGCTTCAAGTAGTTCCAGTCTCTTCACCAACTGTTCCATCATCTGGTGAAGCGACTTGATTTCTTATGACACCTCACTTTGTTTTTGAGTTCTGATAATGCCTTTGAAAATCAGTGATCCCCCAATACTGGTAGTCAATGCACACCACAAAAGAGCCACTTGTAGAAAGACTGAGTCACTGTGCTTAGATTCATAACTGTAGCTTCAGTTACTACTCTCAGTGCTGGTTTGTGGTAACCCAACAGAGCAGGTCGTTTTTATACGAACATGTCCACTTGTAATGATATTGATTTTATATTTTTAGGTATACCAAATGTATAACTGTGTCTTTCAGATACTTTGCATTGATATTCATAGAGAATGAGAATTGATGTGAGAATCCCATATGAGTGGAATCACTAGTAATTCTGCTTTGATGCTGAAGTGGCTTCATGTATGTGTGGGAGTGAGGTGTTTTGGTGTGTGTGTACGCGCACGTGTGTGTGTGTTGTGTGTGTGTGCGTGTGCATGTGTGTGTGTGAGTGCGCATGCATGTGTGTGTATGTGTGTGCGTGTGTGTGTGTTGTGTGTGTGTTAGCAGTTGGGGTGTATAATGACATTGTATTGTGTTCATAAGACAGTATGTAGAGTACGCCACAATAGTATCTGAATACTCATGTTTCCTATATCTGTGAAAACATGACATGATTATAATAATAATATAATAATTGTACTATGTGGTATATTTTCACTTATTTCATACGCTGTAGGAGGATTTGATTGTGTACAATAGGTGCAGAGCCTAAACAGTTGAAGTTTTGTACATACATCAAAAATATGAATCCGAATGACACATGACAGAAGTAGTTTCATGCATATTTGTATATGAAGCATTATATAGAATTCTTCAAGTCAGTACTCACATAGTCTGTTCATACTACTCATATGACATATGCAGTCACAGTGACCACGTTAATTGCCTCATACCTTAATTGCATGACATTGGTATGGCTATTGTAATTGATATTGCTTTACAACTCCTGCATAGTTGCACTAATGAATACCTGTAGGTCTTCCCATAATGTAATTTGCCAATTGGTAGGTTTGACTGAATCCTTCAATAAGCATTCACTTGAGTACATGTACCTTCACTTGTGTATCTTTAGCATCTCAGAGTGCCCCTAGATGTCTAAAGGTTCCTTGTAGTCCTAGTTAACATAGCATCTCCAACATCTCCTGGTTTCTTGTCATGACGACAAACCTGTTATTGTCCATGTGACCCTTTTACTATATCATTTCATTTCCAGAACATCCTTGTGGCTCTTTTTCTCTTTCATAACACATTTCATTTGGTTGTGTGAGCATATATGTACATATGTTTATTGTTCCATTTTACAGGAGCTAAAGCACATTTAGTGTACAGTGGATTGCAGACCAGTATATCATGCAATATCAGTTGATAATTAATAGTATGCATACTTATGTACAGGTATATCAAATTATATTCAATGTACATGCAAGTGACTATTTGAATGGCCTTACCAAGTAAATTTCATTAAGACTGATTCTTACTAATAGCTTTTAAACTGTATTTTGAAGTTAGTTGAACGAGCAGCGAGTTATGCACAATAAGTCTGCTCATGATCACTGCACACTCCTTGTATGAAATTCCGTACACTCCTGTTGATCCTGGTAGTCCTGTTGGTCCTTGTACTTCTAAATCCTCTTTCACCTTTTTCATTTTTTCCTTACCAAAACACGTCATCTCAACTCACACCTGAATCCACTTGTTATATCAGAGCAACATTACTATAAAAATGATTCCACATTCATGTAGTGTGGGATATGGGATTCCAATGCATATCAATTCCCATTCTCTGTGGATATCAATGCAAAGTACCGGAAACACGGCTATACATTAAGCATACCTAGAAATACCCTATGAATATCATTATAAGTGGACCTGTTTTCACTGTTGGGTTACCACAAACCAGCACAGTGACTGAGAGTAGTGACTGAAAACTACAGTTATGAATCCAAGCATTCATCTCTTTCTACAAGTGGCTCTTTTGTGTTGCATGGTGACTACCAGTATTGGTGATCACTAATTTTCCAAAGGTGTTTTCATGCATGACTTGAAAACAAAGTCAAGGTGTCGCTAGAAGAAATCAAGTCACTTAACCAAAAGATAGAAGAGTTGGAGAAGAGACTGGAACCACTTGAAGTAAAAGGTGAATTTGGCGAGGTTCAAATACAATTTACACTCCCTACTCTTTATGCCCGAGGGTCGGCTACGCCAGACTAATCCTCCTGTTGAGGATAGAGGTTCGGAGTAAGCGGCATTGTATGACGTCACTAAACTATACGATTAACTATCGAATAGCCAGTACGACAATTGTATCGACTGTGAAAAGTATTTCAAAAAGCATTATGAATTGAAAGGTGGCCAGGAACAAAATGTCTTGGAGCGTACATTAAACAAGTAATTCGATCGAGTTGAGAAACTCGTGGGATCCGGACTGTCGGGTCGCCCCCTCCACTCGACTTCCTTGGGGGTCGTTTTTATTTTGGAAAGAACCTTAGCCGACCATTACATTACTTTCGGCGAAGCTTTTGTGCTCCAATTTTAGTTTAATCCAGTTTTTACTGAATTCTTGGTGTTTATACGTCAATAGTAAATTCGGCCACGAGTTATAGGAATTTACATGAGGTGGTTTTTCATGTATAATGTATACTTGTATGACTGGCTTGCATGAATGATGTATTCTAATATTAAGTATATTCAGTAGCTACTATCTGTAGTACTGGCATGAATAAATCAGTACTAATATGTAGACAGTATTTTATCATGTATTATTTTTTTGTCTACTTTCTCAAGATATTAGTATTATTAATTTGTCATTTACTTATTTTACTTTTCCATCTGTTATTTTTCTACTGTATGTTTTTTGTACATGTATTGTTGGTGCCCTATTTATACCAGCCATGTGCTGATGGGGTTTCCATTAATAATGAATTAATGGATGAATGAATGAATTTCAGCTGGAAATGAACGAAAACATGACTGCATGCCCCTCCTATAACATATTCGTATTTTGGCGTGAACCGTCAACATATACGGCTGATTACATTGAGGAATGAGAAAGTAGACAATTCAGCCACAATCAGCGACTAGACTGCATAGTCCTTTTCGTTGTTTGATTTCAAATGGAAACCTGACTTTCTGTATTTTGCACATGTGTGCTGACACAAACGATTCTAATGACAATTTCAGACTACAAAATAGAGGAATATATTATATCTGATTCAGTAAACAGTGTGTGTGCGTGCGTGTGTGCGTGCGTGCGTGCATGTGTGCATGTGTCCGTGCGTGCGTGCGTGCATGCGTGCGTGCATGCGTGTGTGTGTGTGTGCGTACGTGTGCATGTTTGTGTAGGTGTTAGTACACCTGGGGGGTGCATAATGTCATTGTATCATGTTTTAATAGACAGTATGTACAATAAGTCACAATAGCATCTGAATAGCTTTGATAAGTTGTTATGGCTATTGTTGTTTGGAACGCCTCCATAGTTGTGTATCTTCAACATCCAGTATTCCTGGATGACTAGAAGTTCATTGTAGTCCTAGTAGATCCAGTATCTCCAACATTTCCGAGAAAGTCCTTGTGGTTCCTGTGACCCTTTCACTACATCTTGTGATTTTCAGGATGTCCTTGTAATCTCTATATATAATATTCATGTACATATTGCAGTATCTGCATCTGTGCATTCGTCAGGGTAGCATCAGTAGTTGATTGGTGCATTATGATAATGTTTTTCCTGTTTCAGCAGTGCTAAGAACCCAACCCTTATTTCAATTACTTTCAGTAGGGTTGAACGGCACAATAGCATAGAATCGCGTACACTGTCAGTTGAAATGGGATCACCTCATAAGGAACAAAATGCTAACATGTGTGTGTGTGTGTGTGTGTGTGTGTGTGTGTGTGTGTGTTAGTTTATAATATATACCTCATTATATTATATATATATTATATATATATGCATGAAGTTCACTGCTTTTGCTTCCACTTGTATCTTATTTCATTGTCTTAACTAATGTCAATCTGGTATGTGCAACAAAGTGATATTATATTTGATATAGAAGGTTTGAAATAGCTCAAGAACAAATTTAAGAAAAACAAATACCTGCAAACAAGTCCTATAATTAAAGGTAAACCTACAGCAATAATCAGAATTCTACAACATAATTCAGAATATGTACTATCCTTATGGTCCTGGGGGTCCTCTTTCTCCTTGTGGTCCTGGTGGTCCTTGGGGTCCTATGTCTCCTTGTGGTCCTGGTGGTCCTTGGGGTCCTATGTCTCCTTGTGGTCCTGGGGGTCCTGGGGGTCCTAAGTCTCCTTGGGGTCCTATGTTTCCTTTTGGTCCTATGTCTCCTTGGGGTCCTATGTTTCCTTTTGGTCCTATGTCTCCTTGGGGTCCTATGTTTCCTTTTGGTCCTTGTTGTCCTTGGGGTCCTATGTCTCCTTTTGGTCCTGGTGGACCTTTGTCTCCTTGTTGCCCTGGATCCCCCTTCTCACCATCTGTTCCATCACGTCCAGGGACTCCTGTGTCTCCTTTCAGTCCTGGTTCACCTCTCCGTCCTTTATTTCCCGGTTGTCCTTTTTCTCCACGTTCACCTTTTGCTCCTTTGAGACCTAGTGGTCCTCGGGGTCCTATCTCTCCTTGTGGTCCTTGTGATCCTCTATCTCCTTGTGGTCCTGGATCCCCCTTTTCACCATCTGTTCCATTTTGTCCTGGAAATCCTGTGTCTCCTTTCAATCCTGGTTCACCTCTCTGTCCTTCATTTCCTTGTTGCCCTTTTTTTCCACGTTCACCTTTTGTACCTTTGAGACCTCGTGGTCCACGGGGTCCAATCTCTCCTCGTGGTCCTGGATCCCCATTTTCACCATCTGTTCCAGCACGTCCTGGGACTCCTGTGTTTCCTTTCAGTCCCTGTTCACCTCTCTGTCCTTCATTTCCTTGTTGCCCTTTTTTTCCACGTTCACCTTTTGTACCTTTGAGACCTTGTGGTCCTGGAGGTCCAATCTTTCCCTGTGGTCCTGGATTCCCATTTTCACCATCTGTTCCATTACGTCCTGGGACTCCTGTGTCTCCTTTCAGTCCCGATTCACCTCTCTGTCCTTCATTACCTGCTTGTCCTTTTTCTCCATATTCACCTTTTGTACCTTTGAGACCTTGTGGTCCTCGGGGTCCAATCTCTCCCTGTGGTCCTGGATCCCCATTTTCACCATCTGTTCCATCACGTCCTGGGACTCCTGTGTCTCCTTTCAGTCCTGGGTTACCTCTCCCTCCTTCATTACCTGGTTGTCCCCTTTTTCCACGTTCACCTTTTGTTCCTTTGAGACCTTGTGGTCCTCTATCTCCTTGTGGTCCTGGATCCCCATTTTCACCATCTGTTCCATTTTGTCCTGGAAATCCTGTGTCTCCTTTCAGTCCTGGTTCACCTCTCTGTCCGTCATTTCCTATTTGCCCTTTTTCTCCATGTTCACCTTTTGTTCCATTAAGGCCAATTGGTCCTTGGGGTCCTATATCTCCTTTTGATCCTTGTGGTCCTTGGGGTCCTATGCCTCCTTTTGGTCCTTGTGGTCCTCTGTCTCCTTGTGGCCCTGGATCCCCATTTTCACCATCTGTTCCATTTTGTCCTGAAAATCCTTTGTCTCCTTTCAGTCCTGGTTCACCTCTTTGTCCTTTATTTCCTATTTGCCCTTTTTCTCCATGTTCACCTTTTGTTCCACTAAGGCCAGTTGGTCCTTGTAGTCCTATGTCTCCTTTAGCTCCTGGCAGCCCTGGCTCTCCTATTTCACCCTTTTCTCCCTTTGTTCCATTGAGTCCTTGTGGTCCTTGGGGTCCTATGTCTCCTTTTGGTCCTTGTGGTCCTTGGGGTCCTATGTCTCCTTTTGATCCTGGATCCCCCTTTTCACCATCTGTTCCATCACGTCCTGGGATTCCTGTGTCTCCTTTCAGTCCTGGTACACCTCTCCGTCCTTCATTACCTGGTTGTCCTTTTTCTCCACAGTCTCCTTTTATTCCTTTGAGACCTTGCGGTCCTCGGGGTCCAATTTCTCCTTGTGGTCCTCGTGGTCCTGGATCCCCAGTTTCACCATCTGTTCCATTACGTCCTGGGACTCCTGTGTCTCCTTTCAGTCCTGGTTCACCTCTCTGTCCTTCATTTCCTTGTTGTCCTTTTTTTCCATGTTGTCCTTTTTTTCCATGTTCACCTTTTGTTCCTTTGAGACCTTGTGGTCCTCGGGGTCCAATCTCTCCTTGTGGTCCTGGATCCCCATTTTCACCATCTGTTCCATTAAGCCCTGGCACTCCTGTGTCTCCTTTCAGTCCTGGTTCACCTCTCTGTCCTTCATTTCCTGGTTGCCCTTTCTCTCCATGTTCACCTTTTGTTCCATTAAGGCCAATTGGTCCTTGAGGTCCTATGTCTCCTGGCAGTCCTAACTCTCCTTTTTCACCCTTTTCTCCCTTTCTTCCAATGGCACCTTGTGGCCCATGTGGTCCTTGTGGTCCCAGATTTCCTTTTACACCCCTTGGTCCTGGTTTTCCTCTAATACCATTTGTTCCATTAAATCCAGGCAGTCCTGTACTTCCTTTCAGTCCTGGTACACCTTTCTGTCCATCAATTCCTGGCTGTCCTTTTTCTCCACGTTCACCTTTTGTTCCATTGTAACCTTGTTGTCCCGGGGGTCCTATGTTACCTTGTAGTCCTTGTTGCCCCTTTTCACCATCTGTTCCATTACGTCCTGGCACTCCTTTGTCTCCTTTCAGTCCTGGTTCACCTTTCTGTCCATTATTTCCTTTGTGTCCTGTTTCTCCACGTTCACCTTTCGTTCCATTAACTCCTTTTTCTCCTACGTCACCCTTGTCTCCCTTTGTTCCATTGGGTCCTGTTGCTCCTTGGAATCCTCTGTTTCCTTTTGATCCTGGATCCCCCTTTTTGCCATCTGTTCCATCGCGTCCTGGCACTCCTGAGTCTCCTTTTAGTCCTGGTTCACCTCTCTGTCCTTCATTACCTGGTTGTCCTTTTTCTCCATGTTCACCTTTTGTTCCTTTGAGACCTTGTGGTCCTTGGGGTCCTCTGTCTCCTTGTTTTCCTGTTTCTCCCTTGTTACCATCTGTTCCATTATGTCCTGGGACTCCTGTGTCTCCTTTCAGTCCTGGTTCACCTCTCTGTCCTTCATTTCCTGGTTGCCCTTTTTCTCCATGTTCACCTCTTGTTCCATTAAGACCGGTTGGTCCTGGAGGTCCTATGTCTCCTGGCAGTCCTAACTCTCCTTTTTCACCCTTTTCTCCCTTTCTTCCAATGGCACCTTGTGGCCCATGTGGTCCATGTGGTCCTGGATTTCCTTTTTTACCCTTTGGTCCTGGTTTTCCTCTAATACCATCTGTTCCATTACGTCCTGGCACTCCTGTGTCTCCTTTCAGTCCTGGTTCACCTTTCTGTCCAGGATTTCCTTCTTGTCCTGTTTCTCCACGTTCACCTTTCATTCCATTAACTCCTGTTTCTCCGATGTCACCCTTTTCTCCCTTTGTTCCATTGGGTCCTGTTGCTCCTTGGAATCCTCTGTCTCCTTGTGGTCCTGGCTCCCCCTTTTCGCCATCTGTTCCATTACGCCCAGGCACTCCTGTGTCTCCTTTCAGTCCTGGTTCACCTTTCTGCCCAGTATTTCCTGCTTGTCCTCTTTCTCCATGTTCACCTTTTATTCCATTAACTCCTTTTTCTCCTACTTCACCCTTTTCGCCCTTCATTCCATTATGTCCAGTTTGCCCTTGGGATCCTATGTTCCCTTTAGCTCCAGGCATCCCCGGTGCTCCTTTATTCCCTATTTCACCCTTTTCTCCCTTTCTTCCAATGGCACCTTGTAGTCCATGTGGTCCTTGTGGTCCTTGTGGTCCTGGATTTCCTTTTTTACCCCTTGGTCCTGGTTTTCCTCTAATACCATTTGTTCCATTAAATCCAGGCAGTCCTGTACTTCCTTTCAGTCCTGGTCCACCTTTCTGTCCATCAATTCCTGGTTGTCCTTTTTCTCCACATTCACCTTTTGTTCCATTAACTCCTTTCTCTCCTACTTCACCCTTTTGTCCCTTCATCCCATTGAGTCCAATTGGTCCTTGGTTTCCTGGAGATCCCGGCAGTCCTATGTCTCCTTTATCACCCTTGGTTCCATTTTTCCCATCCAGTCCCGGTATTCCTCTATCTCCTTTTTGTCCAGGTTGACAATTGCAACCTCCATCAATTCCTCGTCTAGTTCTTTTCAGGAGTTTATCTGTTAATAGACAATGAGTCATGTAATCCAAACCAGCAATGCAATTATAATATTTATGGAGTAGCGCATACTGTATTCAATGTTGAACATGAGTTTGTACATACATATGTCCCTGTGACAACAGAAAGAATTTTTCTTGTATACTTGCATGAGTTCATTTTTGGTATGGTGACATGTATTCGTTTTACTAATTCCGACATAGTTAGGAAGAAGTTTGACTAAGCTTATTAACACATACTTCAAGTATGACATTGATTTGTTATGTTGGAGCTATTGAAGCATAAAACGATAGCTATGTACATCCCAAATGGGTAGAGGGACTTAGTGTAAATGAGGTAATTATCAAGAAAGTATGGAGCAATTTTGAACAGATATTTCAGCACAGGTGTCCTGTTATGTTGAATCATTATATCTCATAGAACAATCAATTTTCACTCATGGAACCTTCTACTTAACAAGGAAAATGTGCCTTTTGCATTTTAGACAAGTTAAATATAAATATTTTAATGCACATTGCCAAATTTCATAATGGTGGCAGATTCTTACATTCATTAGCAGGCCAGAGTAAAGTTCCAGCCAAGGCTACATTTTCAGTCACAAATCACCTTTGAACCAGTGCATTAGTAAGGGTTCCCATATAGCTACATTCATTAAGTTTAACCCAATTAAGAGATGAACCTACGGTTGGGATTGAGACTTGATTATGATCCATGGTAGTAAGGGAATACAGGTGTAACAGGAATATAAGACAAACCTTGCCCGTGCACATCTTCATACCATTTGCTAATAAATGGATAATCACCATTTTTCACTGTTGTTTGTCGTTTTGGATTCTGAATAAACCCCCGATTTTTTGTGCAGCTACACATTCAAACTATCCAAATTGACACTGGTTTCTCAGGCAGGAAAATGAAGAGAAATTCAAATTTTGAGCAAATAATTTAAAGTGCTTCTAGTTTAGTGATAAAGAATTTAACATTCACTGAATCAGATTAGTATTTTAATTTTGCAGGCTGAAAACTTCTACAAATGGCAACAGTTTTGTCTGTAGGCAAGTACAAAGAACAGAAAGTTAGTTTTCCATTCGGAATCCAAAATGACATTCTCTACTGTCTCACTGCTCAATCAGCCGCATATGTTGACAGTTTACGCCGAAATACAAACGTGTATTAGGAGACATGTATAGGAGAATAGTGATGTTTTTGTTTGTATCCAGCTGAAAATGTTATGAAATACTACCCCGGGCTAATTCCAAACCACTCGCGGTCGGCCGAATTTGATCATGAAAAACGTGGAACGCCGAGGATGATAGGAACTGGGCTAAAATTGGAGCACAAAAGCTTCGCCAAATATAATATCTTCAGCGAAGGTTGCTTCGAACATGAAAATAGTGCCCTAGGCATTCGAGTGGGGGCGATAGTGTCACGAGTTCTCTAACTCGAACGAATCACTTAGTCAGTGTCCGTGCCTGTATATTCACTTTTGGACTTTTATTGCCTTTCGAACTGCTTGGAATGAGTTTTTCGGTCAATAGTCGAGCTCGCTGGTCCGTACTCAATCGTCTATAGTTTATCTCCGCTCCGGCAACGCCGTTCGGTGACGTCATACAATGATGCATACTCATAATCTCTATGGCCAACAGGAGGATAGTCCTGACGGGCATCTGAAGAATAGGCCTGCAGATTGCATTTGAACTTCGCAATATTCACCTTTTTTTTCAAGTGGTACCAGTCTCTTCTCCAAATGCTCTATCTTCTGGTGAAGTGACTTGATTTCTTCTTGTGACTCCTTCACTTTGTTTTCAAGTTGTGAAAAAGCCCTTTGCAAATCAGTGATCCCCCCAATACTGGTAGTCACCACACAGCACAAAAGAGCCACTTGTAGAAAGAGCTGAATGTCTGGATTCATAACTGTAGCTTCAGTCACTACTCTCAGTGGTGGCTTGTGGTAACCTGACAGACTAGGGCGTTTTTATAGTTCCTGGGTCCACTTGTAATGATATTCATTGTGTATCCCAAGGTATGCTGAGCCTCATAGTATAATAGTATAAAGTATGCTTAAAGTATATACGGCGTTTTGTGATACTTGAATGGGAACTGATATGAGACTCCCATACCCCCACACCACATGAATGTGGAATCATTAGTAATTCCGCTTTGATGTGAACAAGTGGATTCATGTGTGTTTTGGGATGAGGCATTATGGTGTGTGTTTGTGTGTGTGTGTGTGTGTGTGTGTGTGTGTGTGTGTGTGTGTGTGTGTGTGTGTGTGCGTGCGTGCGTGCATGCGTGTGTGTGTGTGTGTGTGCCATTTGGAGGTGTAAAATGTAATGATTTTCATTATAAGATGTGGTAGACCCTAAAGTAAAGGTTTGCAAAGTTTTTTACATGTATCAAGGGTATGAATCCGAATGTCACATGATAGAAATAGTTCCAAATGAAGCTAAATACTTATTAAGGCCAGTACTCATTTAAAGGTATTTTATCATTTGGACTTCGCATACATTCTTAGTAATAGTTGCATTGGGGAGCATATCTAGTTGCATAGTTGGTACTTGGTCACTAAACATCTTCTAGACTGTTCATACTGCTCATATGACATATGCAGTCACAGTGACCACCTTAATTGCCTTATACCTTAATTGCATGACATTGTTATGGCTATTGTAATTGATACTGCTTTGCAACTCCTGCTTAGTTGCACTAATGAAAACCTGTAGGTCTTCACATAATGTCATTTACCAATGGTGGGTTAGACTGAATCCTTCAACAGGCATGTGTACGTCTGTGTGTGCATGTGTGCGTGTGTGCATGCATATGCATGTTTGTGTGTGTGTGTTAGTGTAAGTGCAGTGACACCGTGCAAATGTGTGCATTTGAGTGTATATGTGTGTATATGTGTGTATGTGTGTGTGTGTGTGTGTGTGTGCGTGTGTGTGTGCTAGCATGTCTGTGTCTGTGTGTGCTTGTGTGTGCATGTGTATGTGGTAAACAATAATACATATATCAATGACAGTTGCACCTCTGTCACTTCCCATCCTCAAAGACATAAATTTGACAAAGGAACATTTTTGATGCAACATATATTTTTGTATATTGGTATTCAATTATATCCAGTATGTTTGTGGGGAGATCAAACAGTTTCGCCTGTGAATATCTGTGTTTCTACACACTTCTGTTTGCTATTGCACACTTGTTCTCAAACTTCAATCGCCAAATCAATAGCAACTCTCTGATCAGCTATAATTCTGTGTGAGAGTTATAAAGTTAAAGTTATCATTTTATTCTAGTTCTATAATTCCAGACTGTTCATACTACTCATAGGACATATGCGGTCACAGTGTATGTGACCACCTTAATTGCCTTATACCTTAATTGTATTTTCATGATAGTGGTATAGCTATTGTAATTGATCTTGCTTTGCAACACCTGCTTAGTTGCACTAATGAATACCTGTAGGTCTTCCCATAATGTAATTTACCAATGGTGGGTTAGACTGAATCCTTCAAAAAGCATGTGTACGTCTGTGTGTGCGTGTTTGCGTGTGTTGTAGTGTTAGTATTTTAATGTGTGCATTTGAGTGTATATGTGTGTGTCAGTCTGTGTGTGTGTGTGTGTGTGTGTGTGTGTGTGTGTGTGTGTGTGTGAGTGTGAGTGTGCGCACATGTGTGAGCATGTGTGCGTGCCAGTGTGTCTGTGTCTGCTTGTGATTGTGTGTGCATGTAATATTTCAAATGACAGTTGCACCTCTATCACTTCCCACCTGCAAATAAATGAGTTTACAAAGGAAGATTTTTGAAGCAAAATTCATTTTTGTATTGGCATTCAATTTTCTCTATATCCAATACGTTTCGTGGGAGATCAAAAAGTTCAGTCTGTGAACGTCAGTGTTTTTACACACTTCTGTTTGCTATTGCACACTGGTTATCAACTTTGTAATTGAATCACCTAACAACTCTCTGATCAGCTATAATTCTGTGTCAGAGTTATAAAGTTATTATCATTTTATACGGGAACATACCTATAACAACTAAAGCACCTCTGATGTTCTGCAGTGGACACTTTAACTTGATGGTCAACTCATGCATGGCTTCACCCACGTAAACAATCAAACCAAAGTGTCTGTAAATCCACTACAGCCCTATCAGAGGTACTTTAGCTATGACATATTGATTTATATGGACATACATGTCAAGGTCAGTAGGGCAACATCAATCACTAATCAATACAGTTTATTTACCAATATTTATTGCATTGAAGCATTATTATGAAGTTAGTTTGTATATAATATATATATATACAAACAAAATTCATAACTGGTGTTCCTTGCAGTCATGGCTGTCCTGGTGGCCCTCCCACTCACACCTTCTTCACCCCGCTTTACATTGTTTCTTTTGGACATAGTACTATATATATGTACATGCAGGGGATTTTTTATTCTCTTTTATCCAGCAGAAATTATGCGGGCCTAATTTTTTACTGACTTGCTACACTAATGTATAATAATGCTACTGTACTTAGTAACGTTGAGAATTAAGAACTGGACTCAAATTGGAGTACAAAAGCTTCACCAAATGTAATATCTTTCGAAAATGGAAAATTGTACCCAAGGAATTCAAGTGCAGAGGTGACATTTTCTTTCTTAAGTTAGTTTCTCGGTCGATACAATGGTATTATTTTTATCGTGTTTCTTGCCACTCCAGCAGCGCTGTTTCGTGACGTTATTCAATGATGCGTACTCAATGTAGTCAACGGCAGTGGGATAGTCCTGACTAACGGGCATGAAGAGTAGGAATTGCAGATTGCATTTGGACGTCGTCAAATTCACCTAGCCTTTCGCTTCAAGTGGTTCCAGTCTCTACTCCTTCTTGTGAAGTGACTTGATTTCTTCTTGAGACATCTTCACTTTGTTTCAAGTTGTGATAATGTCTGAAAATCAGTGATCCCCCATTACTGGTAGTCACTGCACAGCACAAAAGAGCCACTTGTAGAATGACCTGAGTCACTGTGCTTGGATTCATAACTGTAGCTTCAGTCACTACTCTCAGTGCTGGTTTGTGGCAGCCTAACAGAGCAGGGTGTTTTTATAGTCACTGGGAGAACATGTCCACTTCTAACACTAAGGAAGATTTTGATACGAATTCCATTTTAGTATTAGTATTCAATTATATTTATATTTTGTGGTGTGTTTCGTGGGGAGATCTAAAAGGGCAGTTTTGAATAATATGTCAGTGTTATTTGCACAAATTTTCTTGGTATTGCAAACTTGTTGTCCATACATGTTGTGCAGGGTTATGCTATTTTATACGGAAACATGCCTATAACAGCCGAAGTACCTCTGCATAAGACTGTAGTGGATACAGACACTTTAATTTGATTGTTAACTCAGGCCCCACCCTCATAAACCATTCCAAGTGCATTTCCACTACGGCCCTATCAGAAGAACTTTAACTATCACATATTGAATTACGTGGGTGTACATGTCACAGCTGCCAGGGCAATATCAATTAAAATAGATTCTTCACTGATAATTATTACATTAAATTTTTATTAAAGGTAGAAGTTTTGAATTGAACCTGTTTTTCATGGATTTGTGTTATATATGTACAATGAGTCTGCTCATGATTACTATCTTATATACAATCCTATTAATTCTATACACTCCTGGTGTTCCTTGCAGGCCTGGCTGACCTGAGTGCAAGTGTCTGTGTCTGTGTGTGTGTTTGTATGTGTACGTGTGTGTGTGTGTGTGTGTGTGTGTGTGTGTGTGTGTGTGTGTGTGTGTGTGTGTGTGTGTGTGTGGTTGTGTGCTGGTACATTTTCAGGTGTATAATTGCATTGTACTTTGTTATACAGATAAAACAATAATAATAGGTAAGTTTCTCAGTTCTTCTATCTCTCACAAAAGCATCTGAATACTCATGTTTAGCTTTAACTGTGAAAAATGAGATTGTTATATTATAATTGACATCTTTACACTCATATCATACACTGTAGGGGGATTTCATTGTGTACAGTAGGTGAATCAGATGTAATGTAATGATTTTAATCTTGTGTTGTGATAGACCTAAACAGCTGAAGTGAATTTTTGTATATGTAACAAAACATGAATCCGAAAAACATTCGACATATATAATTTAATATCTTTATATGAAGCATTATCGTAGTATTTTTTAAGGCTAGTACTCACGTAGAGTTATCATATCATGTTGGATATCATTCTTAGTAATTCTTGGAGAGTGATGAAAGCATAGTACTTGGCCACTAAACATCTTGAATTGCCAAACTGTTCATATTACTCATAATTAATATATTACGCAGTCACCGTAACCACCTTAATTGCCTTAATTGTACTTGCATGGCATTGTTGTGGCTATTGTTGTTATGGCTATTGTAATTGATATTTTGCTTAGACTGCATAGTTGTACTAATGAATATCTGTGTGTTTTCCCATAATGTAATTCACTAATTGGTAAGTTTGATTCAATGCTTTAAAAAGCATTCACGTTTGTATCTTCAACGTCTACTAGTGCATTCGTCAAGGCAGCAACAGTTGTTGATTTATGCATAAAGTTTATGTTATTTACATTTCGGCAGTATTCATGACCTAAACCTTTCTTTCAATTACTTTTAGTAGGCTTGAGCGTTCCTATGTTAAGACTGGCACCTTCAGCTGAAATGGGTTCACCTTGTAAGGAATAAAACTTTATTGTCTATAGAAATCTGTCTAGAGCTTCTCTGAAGATGTATTGTCGTCTTTCTGACATACTGTTGTTTCATACCACTTGTGAATGGTCTACAGTGGGGAGCAAATGCATTGTTTGCAAATGTGGTAAAGAGTTCACATTGAAAGGAAAGAAATATGTTCATGATGTAAACGAAGTTGTAGGAATTTAGGTTATTTATAGTTATGCTTTGTATCCTGGGCAGCTGTGATGTATCAGATATTCATATATCCAAAATAAGGATGAATGATGTCTGGACTTCAAATTGAATATGGCCGTTTTTTTGGGAGATATAATCTTACTGTAAAGTTCATGCTGTTCCACAATGTTTTTTTTTTGTTATTAATTATTATTATATTGTGTGTTTATTACTAGTTTCAGTATATTCTGCAATCAATTTAATATAGTTGTGTCTCTACTGTAATGATGCAATAATAATGTAACATAGTAGTAATGATCCAGATAATCGTCTATTGAGAATGCACAGAAGCAGTTTTTCTGAACATTTAGCCTAAAGGATACCTCAAAATATGGCGTTCAATTTTATAATGAGTTGCTTTGAAGGTTTCAATTACACAAAGTATATTCAGGAATAACAGGGTTTGCAAAGAGCACATTAGGACATAATTCCGATCTGGAAACAAAACTGGTCAAATTGCATGTGAACATTATTACTCTCATCTCTTTGTGAGAAGCACATGGTGATAATAGGTATAATTAAGGTACACACCGGTCCTCAATAATCATAAATTCTGATAAGATGTAAATAAACATGTACAAATAATTGCCCGCCTACCTGTTATTATATGTGTATCAGTTATTTTTTGAGCTCTTGATGAAATATGTTATCTTTGACACTCCAAATATTTATAAATTATAATATTGTTGAAATATATGAAAAATGAATTCAATTACTACAACAGTGTATTTGATTCAGTTTAACTCATAGATATGATGCATATAGTGTCATCTATATATTATTTCATAGATTATTCAGAATTACCATACTAATTATTTTTCCCTACTTCCACTAATTCTTGAACTGATTACTAGTTACTACTGAACATTGAATTTTTAGCACTTATAGTAAAGTTCATAGTTTTAATTGTTTCTTAAATTTCTTTTTTTTGGTTCTCTTTCTCCTTGTGGTCGTGGGGATCCTATCACTCCTTTTGGTCCTCTTTAATTCTCCTTGAGATCCTTGTGATCCTGGGGGTCCTTGGGGTCCTATGTCTACTTTTGGTCCATTATCTCCAGGCTGTCCATTATCTCCATAATCATCTTTGTTCCATTAACTCCTTGATCTCCTTGTTCACCCTTTTCTCCCTTTGTTCCACTGAGTCCCGTGTGTCCTGGTAGTCCTTGCAATCCCCTGTATTCCTGGTTCACCTTTCTGTCCAACCATTCCTGGATGTCCTGTATCTCCCTATTCACCCTTATTTGCCTTCTTGTATCCATACCCCACCATTTGTTCTGTTCAAGCCCACTGCTCCTATTTTGCCTCGATTCCCACGTTTTCCCTTTTTCCCTTATGGTCCAGCTGGACCAGGTGGTCCTGGTGGTCCAGGTGGACAAATGCAAGATTCGGGTTTTGGGGAAAGGTGTCTCCTCCACGTTTCATTCTTTGCAAAGCGTTGTTCAATTCTATCAAACACATGCAAGTAGATTAATTTTATCAAAAAGTTACGTGATATAATATTATTAGGGTAAAATAATTTCATAATTGATAATAATCATAAGGGATTATTTGAAGAATGAGAGATGTATTGGACTAGTACTGTTAGATGAAGCATGTTATTTGTGCTATATAATAGCATAAAATGATAATTAGGTGGCGATGTAATAATAATTGAATATTACAATTATATATTATGTTTATATATAATATCGTAATATATAACTTGTACCCCTCTCTCACGTTTGAACACCACTTTTAAAGGAGGAGTGTGGACAATGCTTTCATATGATGAGCCATTATTGAATTCTATATTAAATTATATTTGCCTGTACATCAAATATGGGGTCGTGAGATACATGCTAATTTTTGTTATTTTGCAGGTATAATGGCCAATTAAACTCCATGACTCTCTGTATAGCACTAGAACCATATGTGACGTGGGTAATACGTTAGATATCGTATGTAACCAGAGGGTACAAACAATATCAGATGCATTGCCCTCTTCAATTGATGATAATTTGTTTATACAATTAATCAAACAAAATTACGATGAAGGCTTTTTGAAATTTATAAAAATTATCTGATCTGAATAATCAATAGGAGATTTCTTCTATTTGGACTGATAACATACGTCACGATTTTAACATCAACAAGTCTTCAATGTACAACGTTTCGCCCACTTGGGCTTCATCAGGTACAATCAAGCTGAAGTGAAAATGAATATGTAACTAGGAAAATCGACTGGAAATGATCATTTCAATGATCATCAACGTGCGCTATCAGTCCAAATAGAAGAAAGCTCATATATAAGGCTTTTTAAAGTTTAGTTGAATTTGACACACTTGAAATAATGGGCCAGTGACTTGACTTTTTTCGTGAAATGCTAAGTCATAACAAAAATCAACACATGTTGACTCTAAGGTAGAGTATTCTGAGGATCTCTGACTCAAATAAGCCATTTTAGAACATTTCTGTAGGTGTTTCTGCAATTCCCAAAACTCTCACATGATGTGAAAGGAAGAATTGAAATCATTATGGTGAGACTTTACGTATTTTTCAAGTCTAGAGCAGATTCTTGATTGATTGAGAGCACAGTGAAGCTATAATAACAGATAATGATTAATGAGAAGGTACATAAGTGGCTTCAAAAACCACAGAAAAATGGCTGATCCACTTTGAACTGTTTCTTATATTTGACAGATAGAAGCTAAAACGCTAAAATGCTACGAAATTGACCAATTTGGAGATTCAATAGATACTTGTGTCATAATATGTCACATTATATTGTAAATATGTCTTTTATCATCAAGGACAAAGCAGGCAGTGAGCAAAATGTTTGCACATGATTTGAAGGACTTAAACTGCTGCAGCTGTTGTTCACTTGATATTCTTCATTAGATAATGGAATAGAAATTTGATTAAATAAGCCAAAGAAAGATCAGTGAAACATAATAGGGACTAATATGACATGATGTAGGAATGAGAAATGTTCTGATTCTGGTCTATAGTAAATTGAAACTGACCAGGCTATTGGAAAAAGTGGACAGCACACTGCTCTCCAGGCAGCAGAAGCTCCTCCTATACAAGTTTGCTGTCTGTCCCCGCCTAACTTGGGACCTATCTGTCCACCCCTTCCCCATAACTTGGTTACAGACCACCCTACAGCCCATTGCTACAAAATTTTTGAAAAAATGGTCAGGACTTGCAAAACCTGCTGACACAGGCTGCATTTACCTCCCCAAGAACAAGGGTGGCCTAGAACTGCCTTCCTTGGTGACCATATTCAAGAAGCTCCATGTTAGCAAGGCAGCCATGTACACATGTTCTCGTGACCTAGTGGTGAGAGCAATTGCCAGTCAAGAGACAAGGAAGGAAGCCATCCAAGTGAGACCACGTTTCAAGCCCTACCAGACTGTGATAACTGCAATGCAGGCAGACCCAGGGGTGAGCAGACGGAAGCTCAGCCAACAAGTTAAAGCCATTCTGGAAGATGATGATACCTCTGCACGCCTCACCCACAGCACCAGCTTAGCCAAACAAAACAGGCCCCTACACAACAACAGTAGGGCTCCTCATGTCTGGTCTGACACCATCACTAGCCTCCCTGAAAGTGTCCTGAGCTTTGCCCTCAACGCACTTACTAACACATTGCCTCACAACTCTAACCTGTACCTGTGGAAGAAGATTCCGTCACCCTTGTGCAACTTCTGTGGTCACCAGCAAACTCTGCTACATGTACTGAATGCTTGTCCTCGTGCCCTAAACTTGAGGAGGTACAATGACCGACACGACAAAATCCTGGAGTCCATCTATATGTTTCTAAAGATTGTGCTGCCACCATCTAAGAACATCATTGCTGACCTGCCCAACCTCAAATACAATATTCCACAAGAAATTGCCTTTACTGACAGCCGCCCTGACCTTGTTGTATGGGACCAATATGCAGTCACGATCATCGAACTCACCATACCATTTGAACTCTGCTTCAATGCAGCTGCATCCAGGAAGACAGGGAGGTATTCTGAGCTCCAGGACTCATGCAGTAAGGCTGGCTACATAGCCAGTATAATTACAGTTGAAGTTGGATCACGAGGCTTTATCAACACCACCAGTTTTGATACTCTATATGCAGCTTTCCCTGCTAAACATACAGAACAACAATCCCTGGAGAAGGATGTGGTACGCAAGTGCCTCCTGGAATCCTATCGAATCTGGTGCAAACGTAATTGGAGAGAGCCCGCCACTAGCTAACTGTTGCTTTTTTTTCTTTCTTTTTGTTCCCTTTATTGTCAATTTATTGCATGTAATACATCTAACTATACTAACTATATAAGCATTTATTCTAATACTATGACATTAGATGTTGCTATGGACACCTGTTTCATTGTTATTTGGATTTGTGACTGATTATTGTACATACATCTATATGTATGTCGTGCTTTTGCTCAAATTTAATAATGGTAAACATTTAAACAAGTAATTCGAGTTCAAAAACTCGTGGGGCTGCCGCCCCCCGCACTCGAATTACTTGCGCGTATTTCTTAGGTTCAGAAGAACCTTCGCTGAAGTTATCACGTTTGGCGAAGCTTCAGCGCACGAATTCCAGCCCAAATTCAAATTGTCGGCGTTCGAAATCGGCCATCTTTATTTCGTGCAATATAAATTCTAATATAAATTCATTGTTGCGGTTACGCGTAGGAACACATATTATATATATATATATTATATATATTACAGTGAAAACTGGTTAACGAGAAATCCATGGTGCAAGTACTTCTCGTTAACAGTATTTCTTGTTATCAGGTCTCCATATACATGGAAGGCATTCACGCAATATAGTTGATTATTTTAACAGCATATAAACAAATGAGAATATAAACTATAACAACTCAATGACAGCAATGTTATTAATTCATGTAGTGGAGAAAAAGTCAGACAATTTCGTCTGTTTCTTCGACCATATGGTGGAAGTCTCCAAGGCTAGTAGATCTTTCAATTTGCAGGGATCTCTGCACTGAAAGTGCCTCTTCAAAATCTGAAAAGCATCTCTGACAGCTTCTTTGGAAGGTAGGGGAGGTGGCTCATCATCATCATCAGACTCTTCATCTTCTTGTATATTCTGTTGGATCGCATCCTGTTGAAACTGCGTAACAATGTCTTCATCAGAGAGGGTTCCTGAAGTTGCCACTTCTGCATCAATGTCAGCATAGCCATCACAGTTGGATGTCTCTACACCCACAAGCTGACAAACATGCCTTGCTAAATCTTCAACAGAGTCCATATCACTTTCTTCAGGTGTAACATCAATCCCACTGGCAGGATGGCCAAACCCTGCATGTCGAAAGCAGTTGGCAATGGTTGTAGCAGTGACTTTCTCCCATGCAATCTGAATGTGGATCATGGCATCCAACACTGTTGGTTTGTAATCTTCTTTCCTTTCAATGGCCATAATGTACTGCTGTAAAAGAGACTGTCGGTAGTGTCTCTTGAAACACCGGATAATGCCTTGATCACAAGGTTGCAGATGGGACGTGGTTTGCGGTGGCAAGTACTGGATGGTTACATTGGAGAGACCAGTCATCATGGGATGCCCAGGACAATTGTCAACAAAGAGAAGGACCTTCTTATTTTGTTGTATCATTCTCCTGTTGAAGGATTTGACCCACTGCTGCCATATCATACCTGTCATCCACGCAGTTGAATTTGATTCATAAGGAAGAGGGACTCTCCCAGCTGTTCTAAAACATCGAGGCCTTGCTGACTTCCCTATGACCAGTGGATCAATCTTGTCCGACCCATCCATATTAGCACCAAGCAGCAATGTCAGCCGTTCTTTGGACATTTTACCTCCATGGCAGTGTTCACCTTTAAACGTTAAAGTGCGATTAGGTAAGCATCTATAAAAGAGTCCGGTTTCATCCACATTGTAAATGCAGTCTGGCGAGTATCCTTCCAACAAGCCACTGAGCTTTGATTTCCAATTGGCAACAACGGTAGTGTCAGTTGCGGCTGACTCACCACTAACCACTTTTGAAACGATCCCTTTACGACCTTTGAAGCGCTGGAGCCACTTGTTGTGGCTTTAAATTCACTGTGCCCAAGATCCTTGGCGAATTTCTTTGCTTTATCCATCATCAAAGGGCCATTGATAGGAATAGCGCTTTGTCGGGCCATCAAAAACCATCTGTACAGTACTTCGTCAATATCAGAGTAGGCTGCTTCACGAATACGCTTCCTGCTGCCGCTGGAGTTCTCCTCTTCGATTTTGCTTCTGTTCTTCAAGAATGTGGACAGTGTCGAGCTAGGAAAGTCGTACTTTTTACAAATTTCTGTCTTTGAGAGGTTCCCAGCATCAATCGCTTGAAAAATCTTCATCTTAAAGTCAATCGAATAGCTGCGTTGCTTCTTCCCAGTTGCCATCTTGAAACAGCGCTGTACGTGTCAATGTAATGATGTCATTCCGATGTCAATGATGCGTAATGACGTCATTATTGATGTCAATGATGTACGTTCAGCCTTTCGCGTTAACAGATATTTTTCGTGTTAAGCGGTTTTCTTAGTACACTATATAACCTGGTCTGGGGATATTGTTCGCGCTAAGCAATAATTCGTGTAAAGCGACTTCGTGTTAACCAGTTTTCACTGTATATATATATATATCTATCGGACGAGCGTTACATACCGGAAGTCAAAATGAAAACAATATAGGGGCTGCCACAGGCAGCCCCTAAAAAGAGAGAAAGAGAGAGAGAGAGAGAGAGGTCCTCTTGTGCCAATTGTTTCTAATTGGCAACTGTCTAGTTCCTCTTTAAAGAGCTGTCAATCTCTTTCAAGCAATGCAGGTCTCAAATTAGAACGATGTAGGTAGACAGTTATACAGTTAGGTCTCCAGATGGAAGTCTGGGAATCCCTTCAAGTCAAGGTATGTTTCAATGCATCAGTATTGCCCACGGGGAGTGTCACAGGTGATGATATCTTAGTTCGTGTTGAATGTCACATTGCCTGGCAAATGTAAAACTGCCGTGTGAACATGTATAGACCTTTAACAGCCGCAACAGACTATGTTCGGTTATGTAGTTTGTGGTTAGGATTGTGTAAGTGTGTATGTATGTTTGATTGCATGGTAGGGTAATATGGAGATATTTAGGATGCTAACAATATGTGGGAAAGCTGCCTTCAAACATAATGTAGAGTTACATGGTTGAGTATCTATTAATGTTGAAACCCCTTCGTATGGAGGTGTTCATTAAAAGAGTAGCAACAGATTTGTGTATTATGATAATGGTATTTCATATTTTGGCTGTACTAAGAACCAACCCTTGTTTCAATTACTTTCAGTAGGGTTGAATGGCACGATATTGTATATACACTGTCAGTTGAAATGGGATCACCTTGTAAGGAGCAAAATGCTAGTGTGTGTGTGTGTGTGTGTGTGTGTGTGTGTGTTTGCATGTGTGTGTTGTGTGTGTGTGTGTGTGTGTGTGTGTGTGTGTGTGTGTGTGTGTGTGTATGTGTTCAAGCAGATATGTGTGTTAAGTTAGTTTGTATATACCTCATTATATATACAGTGGAACCTCTATTAAAGGACTTCCCAATTAAGGACACCATGAAATTATCTCCCTACAAAGGACACTCTCTTAGCCCCCAAAAATGAACTTTCCTAAAACGAAGAGTGGGCAACCTCTCTACAGTGGACAAATTAGCTGGTCCCTAAGTGTCCTTTACAGAAAGGTTCCACTGTATGCATGAAGTTTTAGTTTGCAATGAACAGAACCAGATGGTGGATTATGTGTACACTGTCTACATAATATCCTATTGTTTCCATGCCTGTTATATGGCATTCCATTATTCATGGTATTTATGATAACAAAGAAGTCCATTTTCAAAAATTCCCATGTCCACTGCTTTTCCTTCCACTTGTATCTTATTTCTATGTCTAAACTAATGTCAATCTGGTATATTCAATGAAGTGGTTTTCATATTCGATATAGAAAGTTTGAATAGCTCAGGAGCAAATTAAGGCAAACCAAATAAATGAAAACAAGCCCTATAATAATTAGATAAGATAATAAAGATAAGCCTACAGCAATAAATCAGATTTTCAAGACATATTTCAGAATATGTTGTACCATCCTATGTCTCCTTCTGCTCCTTATGGCCCTCAGGATCCTGGTGGTCCTGCTGGTCCTTGGGGTCCTCTGTCTCCTCTTGGTCCTTGTGATCCTTTGGGTCCTTTGTCTCCTTTTGGTCCTGGTGGTCCTTGGGGTCCTATGTCTCCTTCTGGTCCTCGTTGTCCTTTGGGTCCTATGTCTCCTTTTGGTCCTGGTGGTCCTTGGGGTCCTATGTCTCCTTTTGGTCCTGGTGGGCCTCTGCCTCCTTGTGGCCCTGGATCTCCATTCTCTCCATCTAATCCATTATGTCCTGGTACTCCTGTGTCTCCTTTCAGTCCTGGTTCACCTTTCTGTCCTTCATTACCTAGTTGTCCTTTCTCTCCACGTTCACCATTTGTTCCTTTTAGACCTTGTGGTCCTGGTGGTCCAGTCTCTCCCTGTGGTCCTGGATCCCCATTATCACCATCTAATCCATTACGTCCTGGAACTCCTCTATCTCCTTTAAGTCCTGGTTTACCTCTCCCTCCTTCATTACCTGGTTGTCCTCTTTTTCCACGTTCACCTTTTGTTCCTTTGAGACCTTGTGGTCCTGGGAGTCCTCTATCTCCTTGTTTTCCTGGTTCTCCCTTTTCACCATCTGTTCCATTAAGCCCTGGCACTCCTATGTCTCCTTTCAGTCCTGGTTCACCTCTTTGTCCTACATTTCCTATTTGCCCTTTTTCTCCATGTTCACCTTTTGTTCCATTAAGGCCAGTTGGTCCTTGTAGTCCTATGTCTCCTTTAGCTCCTGGCAGTCCTGGCTCTCCTATTTCACCCTTTTCTCCTTTTGTTCCTTTGAGTCCTTGTGGTCCTCGGGGTCCCATGTGTCCTTTTGGTCCTTGTGGTCCTTGGGGTCCTATGTCTCCTTGTGGTCCTTGTGGTCCTTGGGGTCCTATGTCTCCTTGTGGTCCTTGGGGTCCTTGGGGTCCTTGGGGTCCTATGTCTCCTTGGGGTCCTATGTCTCCTTGTGGTCCTTGTGGTCCTTGCGGTCCTAAGTCTCCTTTTGTTCCTTGTGGTCCTTGGGGTCCTATGTCTCCTTTTGGTCCTGGATCCCCATTTTCACCATCTGTTCCCTCACGTCCCGGGATTCCTCTGTTTCCTTTCAGTCCTGGTTCACCTCTCTGTCCTTCATTACCTGGTTGTCCTTTTCCTCCCTGTTCACCTTTTGTTCCTTTGAGACCTTGTGGTCCTGGGGGTCCTCTGTCTCCTCGTGGTCCCGAATCCCCATTTTCACCATCTGTTCCATTACGTCCTGGGATTCCTGTGTCACCTTTCAGTCCTGGTTCACCTCTCTGTCCTTCATTGCCTGGTTGTCCTATTTCTCCACGTTCACCTTTTGTTCCTTTGAGACCTTGTGGTCCTGGGGGTCCAATTTTTCCTTGTGGTCCTAAATCCCCATTTTCACCATCTGTTCCATTACGCCCTGGAACTCCTGTGTCTCCTTTCAGTCCTGGTTCACCTCTCTGTCCTTCATTACCCGGTTGTCCTTTTTCACCCTTTTCACCATTTATGCCACTTGGTCCTTGAGGTCCTATGTCTCCTGGCAGTCCTAACTCTCCTTTTTCACCATTTTCTCCCTTTCTTCCAATGGCTCCTTGTGGTCCCGGATTTCCTTTTACACCCTTTGGTCCTGTTTTTCCTCTAGTACCTTTTGTTCCATTAAATCCAGGCCGTCCTGTACTTCCTTTCAGTCCTGGTAAACCTTTCTGTCCATCAATTCCTGGCTCTCCACGTTCACCTTTTGTTCCATTGAAACCTTGTGGTCCTGGGGGTCCAATCTCTCCTTGTGGTCCTGGATCCCCATTTTCACCATCTGTTCCATTACGTCCTGGCACTCCTGTATCTCCTTTCAGTCCTGGTTCACCTTTCTGTCCATTATTTCCTGTTTGTCCTGTTTCTCCACGTTCACCTTTTGTTCCATTTAGACCTTGTGGTCCTGGGGGTCCAATTTCTCCTTGTGGTCCTGGATCCCCATTTTCACCATCTGTTCCATTACGTCCTGGGATTCCTGTGTCTCCTTTCAGTCCTGGTTCACCTCTCTGTCCTTCATTACCTCGTAGTCCTCTTTTTCCGCGTTCACCTTTTTTTCCTTTGAGACCTTGTGGTCCACGGGGTCCAATCTCTCCTCGTGGTCCTTCTTCCCCCTTTTCACCATCTGTTCCATTACGTCCCGACACTCCTGTGCCTCCTTTCAGTCCTGGGTCACCTTTCTGCCCATCAATTCCTGGCTGTCCTTTTTCTCCACGTTCGCCTTTTGTTCCATTGAAACCTTGTGATCCTGGGGGTCCTATGTTACCTTGTAGTCCTTGTTGCCCCTTTTCACCATCTGTCCCATTACGTCCTGGCACTCCTGTATCTCCTTTCAGTCCTGGTTCACCTTTCTGTCCATTATTTCCTGTTTGTCCTGTTTCTCCACGTTCACCTTTTGTTCCATTTAGACCTGATGGTCCTCGGGGTCCAATTTCTCCTTGTGGTCCTGGATCCCCATTTTCACCATCTGTTCCATTACGTCCTGGCACTCCTGTGTCTCCTTTCAGTCCTGGTTCACCTCTCTGTCCTTCATTTCCTGGTTGCCCTTTTTCTCCATGTTCACCTTTAGTTCCATTAAGGCCAGTTAGTCCTGGAGGTCCTATGTCTCCTGGCAGTCCTAACTCTCCTTTTTCACCCTTTTCTCCCTTTCTTCCAATGGCACCTTGTGGTCCATATGGTCCTTGTGGTCCTTGTGGTCCTGGATTTCCTTTTTTACCCCTTGGTCCTGGTTTTCCTCTAATACCATTTGTTCCATTAAATCCAGGCAGTCCTGTACTTCCTTTCTGTCCATCAATTCCTGGTTGTCCTATTTCTCCACGTTCACCTTTTGTTCCATTAACTCCTTTCTCTCCTACACCACCCTTTTCTCCCTTTGTTCCATTGAGTCCAATTGGTCCTTGGGTTCCTGGAGGTCCCGGCAGTCCTATGTCTCCTTTATCACCCTTGGTTCCATTTTTCCCATCCAGTCCCGGTATTCCTCTATCTCCTTTTTGTCCAGGTTGACAATTGCAACCTCCATCAATTCCTCGTCTAGTTCTTTTCAGGAGTTTATCTATTAATAGACAATGAGTCATGTAATCCAAACCAGCAATGCAATTATAATATTAATGGAGTAGCGCATACTGTATTCAATGTTGAACATGTGTTTGAACATACATGTATCCATGTGACAACAGAGAGAGTTTCTCTTGCATACTAACATGAGTTCATTTTTTGGTATGGTGTCATCATGATGTATTCGTTATACTAATTCCGACATAGTTAGGAAGAAGTTTGACTAAGCTTATTAACACATAGTTGGAGTATGATAATATTGATTTGCTATGTTGGAGCTATTGAAGCATAAAACGATAGCTATGTACATCACTAATGGGTAGAGGGACTTAGTGTAAATGAGGTAATTATCAAGAAAGTATGGAGCAATTTTTGAACAGACATTTCAGTACAGGTGTCCTGTTATGTTGAATCATTTTATCTCATAGAACAATTGATTTTCGCTCATGGAACCTTCTACTTAACAAGGAAAATGTGCCTTTTGCATTTCAGACAAGTTAAATATAAATATTTCAATGCACAATGTCAATTGAGCCATTCATAATGGTACCGGTGGCAGATTCTTACATTCATTAGCAGGCCAGAGTAAAATTCCAGCCAAGGCTACATTCTCAGTCGTAAATCACCTTTGAACCAGTGCATCAGTAGGGGTTCCCACATACATGCGTACATTTATTAGGTTTAACCCAATTAAGAGATGAACCTACGGTTGGGATTGAGGCTTGATTATGATCAGTTATGGTAGTAAGGGAATACAGGTGTAACAAACCTTGCCCATGCACATCTTCATGTCACTTGTTAATAAATGGAAAATCACCATTTTTCACTGTTATTTGTCGTTTTGAATTCTGAATATATAAAAACCGGATTTTTTGTGCAAATACAGAGTCAAACTATCCAAATTACACTGGTTTAAGTTTCTCAGGCTGGAAAATGAAGGGAATATCAAATAATTTAAAAGTGCTTCCAGTTTAGTGATTAGAAATTTAACATTTAATTTAGTGTTCACTGAATCAGATTAGCTAGTATTCCAATTTTGTAGGCTGGAAACTTTTACAAGTGTCAATTCGAATAAATTCTTGTCTGTAGGCAAGTACAAAGAACAGAAAGTTAGGTTTCCATTCCCAAATACGAATATGTATTAGGAGACATGTTTAGGGGAATGCTGTGATGTGTTCGTTCGTATCCAGCTGAAATGGTTATGAAAAACTACCCCGGGCAAATTCCGAATCACTCGCGGTCGGCCGAATTTACTACTGACGTGCTACTAATGACGTTGAACACCGAGAATTATAGGATCTTGACTGAAATTGGTGCACAAAAGCTTCGCCAAATGTAATATCAGCGAAGGTTGCTTCGAACATAAAAATAATGCTCAAGGAATTCAAGTGCTTTGGCGATAGTGTCACGAGTTCTCTAACTCGAATGAATTCCTTGTTCAATGTACGCGCCAAGTATTTCGTGCCTGTATATTCACTTTTTGATTTTTGTTGCTTTTCGAACTGCTTGGAATGAGTTTTTCGGTCGAAAAAATAGTCGAATTCGCTGTTCCGTATTCAATCGTATATATTATAGTCTACTTTCTTGCCGCTCCGGCAATGCCGTTCGGTGACGTCATACAATGATGCGTACTCATAATCTCTATGGCCAACAGAAGGATAGTCTTGACTATATAAAGGGCATGAAGAATGGGCCTGCAGATTGCATTTGAACGTCGCAATATTCACCTTTCTCTTCAAGTGGTTCCAATCTCTTCTCCAACTGCTCTATCTTATAGTGAAGTGACTCGATTTCTTCTTGTGACTCCTTCACTTTGTTTTCAAGTTGTAAAAAAGCTCTTTGCAAATCAGTGATCCCCCCAAAACTGGTAGTCACCACACAGCACAAAAGAGCCACTTGTAGAAAGACCTGAAAGCTTGGATTCATAACTGTAGCTCCAGTCACTACTCTCAGTGATGGTTTGTGGTAACCCAACAGAGCAGTCTGTATTTATACTCACTGGGAGTAAATGTCCACTTGTAATGATATTCATTGTGTATTCCTAGGTATGCTCAAAGAATAACAGTGTTTTGGATACTTTCAACTGATATCCACAGAGATTGGGAACTGATATGAGACTCCCATACCCCACACCACATGAAAGTGGAATCATTAGTAATTCCGCTCTGATGTGAACAAGTGGATTCATGTGTGTTTTGGGATGAGGTGTTTTCAAAATGGTGTGTGTATGTGTGTGTGTGTGTGTGTGTGTGTGTGTGTGTGTGTGTGTGTGTGTGTGTGGCGTGTGTGTGTGTGTGTGTGTGTGTGTGTGTGTGTGTGTGTGTGTGTGTGTGTGTGTGTGTGTGCATTTGGGGGTGTAAAATGTAATGATCTTTCATTATAAAATGTGGTAGACTCTAAAGTAAAGTTTTGCAAAGTTTGTACATGTATCAAAGGTATGAATCCAAATGTCACATGGCAGAAGTAGTTTCAAATGAAGTTAAAATTAATATTCAAGGTCAGTACTCATTTAAAGGTATTTTATCATTTGGACGTTGCATACATTCTATGTGGTACTTGCATCAGGGAGTGCTGTAAACAAAATTAGTCACATAGTTGGCACTTGCATGATCACTAAACATCTTCTAGTCTGTTCATACTACTCATATGACATATGCAGTCACAGTGACCACCTTAATTGCCTTATACCTTAATTGCATGACATTGTTATGGCTATTGTAATTGATATTGCTTTGCAACTCCTGCATAGTTGCACTAATGAATACCTGTAGGTCATCCCATAATGTAATTTACCAATGCTGGGTTAGACTGAATCCTTCAAAAAGCATGTGTACGTCTGTGTGTGCTTGTGTGTGTGTGGGTGCTTACGTGTGTGTGGGTGCTTACGTGTGCATGTTTGTGTTATGTGTTAGTGTAAGTGTTTAATGTGTGCAAATGTGTGTGTGTGTGTGTGTGTGTGTGTGTGTGTGTGTGTGTGTGTGTGTGTGTGTGTGTGTGCATGTGTGTGTGTTAGTGTGTCTATGTCTGCGTGTGATTGTGTGTGCATGTGTGTGTGATATACAAGAATATTATATCAATGACAGTTGCACCTCCGTCACTTCCCATCCTCACATGCATAAATTTTACAAAAGGAAGATTTTTGATGCAAAATTCATTTTTGTATTGGTATTCAATTATATCTATATCCGTTATGTTTTATGGGGAGATCAAAAAGTTCAGTCTGTGAATGTCTGTGTTTTTACACACTTCTGTTTGCTATTGCACACTCGTTATCAAACTTTGTAAATCAATCGCGAAATCAATAGCAACTCTCTGATCAGCTATAATTCTGTTTGAGAGTTATAAAGTTACATCATTTTATTCTAGTTCTATAATTCCAGACTGTTCATACTACTCATAGGACATATGCGGTCACAGTGTACGTGACCACCTTAATTGCCTTATACCTTAATTGTATTTTCATGATAGTGGTATAGCTAATGTAATTGATTTTGCTTTGCAACACCTGCTTAGTTGCACTAATGAATACCTGTAGGTCTTCCCATAATGTAATTTACCAATGGTGGGTTAGACTGAATCCTTCAAAAAGCATGTGTACGTCTGTGTGTGCATGCTTGTGTGTGTGTTAGTGTTAGTATTTTAATGTGTGCATTTGAGTGTATATGTGTGTGTGTGTGTCTGTGTGTGTGTGTGTGTGTGAGTGTGTGCGCATGTGTGTGTGCATGTGTGCGTGCTAGTGTGTCTGTGTCTGCTTGTGATTGTGTGTGCATGTAATATTTCAAATGACAGTTGCACCTCTATCACTTCCCACCTGCAAATACATAAGTTTACAAAGGAAGATTTTTGAAGCAAAATTCATTTTTGTATTGGCATTCAATTTTCTCTATATCCAATATGTTTCGTGGGGAGATCAAAAAGTTCAGTCTGTGAATGTCTGTGTTTTTACACACTTCTGTTTGCTATTGCACACTGGTTATGAACTTATGAATGTGTGCATTTGAGTGTACATGTGTGGGCAACACCTTCCATTTTGTAATGTACATTTCCATTATAGGAATCAGGCTTGGGTCCACAAATTTGTAAAGCCAAAGAGGCATCAGCTGCAACATCTACAAGTTTATTGAACAAATTGATTGTTGTTTTTGTTTTGTATTTGGAATGTGTAATTATTCTTTGATCTCCCTTTCATCTTTGTGGGTTTGCAAATTTGTGGACCCAAGCTTGATTCTTTTATGATGGAAATTTGCATTACAAAAATTGTGTGTGTGTGTGTGTGTGTGTGTGTGTGTGTGTGTGTGTGTGTGTGTGTATGTGTGCGTGCAAACGTGCATGTGTGTGTGCGAGTGTGTTGCACCTCTGTCACTTCCCATGCACCCAAAGGAAGATTTTCGATGCAATTGTATTGGCATTGAATTATATCTATCCATTATGTTTCGTGGGGAGATCAAAAAGTTCAGTCCGTGAATGTCAGTGTTTTTACACATATACATACATGTCATGCAATGTATAAAATAGATATACATGCCGATACAATAGCATTATTTTTATCGTGTTTCTTGCCGCTCCGGCAACACCGTTTGGTGACGTCATTCAATGCTCAACATGGTCAACGGGAGTGGGATAGTCCTGACTAACGGGCATGAAGAGTAGGAACTGCATATTGCATTTGAACATGGCCAAATTCACCTTAAAGTGGTTCCAGTCTCTTCTCCAAATGCTCTATCTTCTGGTGAAGTGACTTGATTTCTTCTTGTGACATCTTCACTTTGTTTCAAGTTGTGATAATGCCTTTGAAAATCATTGATCCCTCCATTACTGGTAGTCACTGCACAGCACAAAAGAGCCACTTGTACGTAGAAAGACCTGAGTCACTGTGTTTGGATTCATAACTGTAGCTTCAGTCACTACTCTCAGTGCTGGTTTGTGGTAACCCAACAGAGCAGGGCATATTTAATAGTCACTGGGAGAACATATCCACTTCTAATGATATTCATTTTCTATTTCTAGGTATACCAAATGTATAACCGTATTTCAGATACTAAGCATTGATATCCATAGAAAAAGGGAATTGATGTGAGAATCCCTTATCACCATATCACATGACTGTGGAATCACTAGTAATTCTGCTTTGATGTGAACAATTGAATTCATGTATGTGTGGTGGTGAGGTGTTTTGGGTGTGTGTGTGTGTGTGTGTGTGTGTGTGTGTGTGTGTGTGTGTGTGTGTGTGTGTGTGTATTTGTGTGTGTGTGCGTGTGTACAGTTGGGGTGTATAATGACATTGTACATGACATTGTTCATAAGACAGTATGTACAGTATGTCACAATAGTATCTGAATATCAATGTTTTCCTATATCTGTGAAAACATGAGAGGATTGTAATAATATGATAATTGTACAATGTGGTATCTTTCCACTTATCCCGTAAACTGTATGAGGATTTGATCGTGTACAGTAGGTGCACTATGTTGTTGCAGAGCCTAAACAGTTGATGTGAATTTTTGTACAAGTATCAAAATTAATTATACATGACTCCAAATGACACATGACAGAAGCAGTTTCATGCATATTCTTGAAGTCAGTACTCACATAAAGGTATCATACTATTTGGAAGAGCACATTATATTATTCTTAGTAATCCTTTCAGAATGCTGTAAGCATAGTATGTACTTGATCACTAACATCTTCAATTTCTAGACTGTTCATACTGCTCATAGGACATATGCAGTCATGGTGATCACCTTAATTGCCTTATAACCTTAATTGCATGACATTGTTATGGCTATTGTAATTGATATTGTTTTGCAACTCCTGCAGAGTTGCACTAATGAATACCTGTAGGTCTTCCCATTATGTAATTTGCCTATTGGTAGGCTGGACCCAATCATTCAAAAGGAATTCACTTGTGTATCTTCAACATCTCCCAGTGCCCCTAGATGTCTAGAAGTTCGATCCTTGTAGTCCTAGTAGACATAGTATCTCCAACATCTCCTGGTCCTTTGTCGTGACGACAAGGCTCTTGTGGTCCTTGTGACCCTTTTACAGGTGTATGTATGTATGTGTGTGTGTGTGTGTGTGTGTGTGTGTGTGTGTGTGTTTATGCATAATATCATGTGATCATGAATTGTTATAATATACCGTATATATAGCGGGAAAGTTTCGCGGACTAAACGTTTCGCGAATTTCGCGAAGAAACGGGTATTCGCGAAAGTTTTATTCGTGAACATCCGATGACGTAATCGTCTGACAATCAATTAACGCTATAGGCGTTTAAAACGCTAAACTTTTTGTCGCGAAATCGAGCGATTCGCGAAAGTTTTGCCCCGCGAAACTTTCCGTCCGTACGGTATAATAATATTATAATTTTTGTAACGTTTAGTAAACAGCAAAATTAATGTAATTATATATATTCTTAAGCTTGTTGTAATAATTATTATTATCATTAATACAATTATTGTTATCTTGTATATTATATTGAAATAACCAATTTTTTTTAATTATTAATTGACTACATATGATATAATCGCATAATTAATAGCATACCAACTATAATTAAAATCTGCATTTACATTCACCTACATATATACATTGTATTAGTGGATGTACTTCACATGATCATGATCTTTATTAATACATACATCCGTAGTAGGTAGATGTTCCTGATTACTTTCAAATAATATTATTGCTATAACATTATAATATAATATATTGAAATTATATTAACTCAATAATATTATATTCTGTGTTCACATCTAGTGAAAGATTTAAAGTAATAGAGATATGCAGTTGTAATAATGCCACTAAAATTAGTGAATAGATGAAATTATAAGAGATGTACGTTCCAATTTATGGGCCGCAATATCTTAGGGTGCACACAACCCTTCCTCCAGATAAGCATCCACTATAATATTATACAGAGACATCCAAGAAAATTGACATGATATTAACTGAATGACTATCAAACACCAAAGTACATTTGAATGAACAAATATGTACATATGAGTGTACACACATGCATACATGTGCACGCATGAGTGTAGTATGGTGTATTTGTGTGAGTGTGTGTGTGTGTTTGTGTGTGTGTGTGTGTGTGCATGTGTGTGTGTGTGTGTTTGTGTGTGTTTGTGTGTGTGCATGTGTGTGTGTGTGTGCTTTGGAAACATACCACACAACATTGCAAAAGACAGTACAGACAGGGCACCACAATAAATACACTTCTGTTACAGTACCACAAATATCCAGCATATTTGTGAGCCAAACTGTCATATATTCACGTACATACGTATATGCACAAAATGTATAATCATCACGAACAGGTAACAGGAACCAATCACTTACGTACCAAGTATTACAGCCATCTGTGGAAGGAAATCCTTGTCCAACTTTGTAAACCTTGCCACCGTACCGACAAGCACATGATGGGCAGCATTCTCCAGGACCAAGTGGAGGTATATAACCAAAGGGTGGATAACACAGGGGAGAGCTACATGGCCTCAACTGTGAGAGAGGAAACATGCCAAATGAATATTATATTATATGTATGCATAACACTATGTATAGTGTTAAAGGTGTAATGCTGCATGAGTAGATGTGAATAATCCTCACTGTTTATACTTTATAGTATGTTTGTTTTGCAATGAGTATCTCCTGAAGGTTTAATATTTGATGATACAGTAGAGGAGATCAGCTAAAGCAGTCCTTTGTGTATAGTTCGCATATGATGTATTCTCATTCATCCACCACAGCTTTTCTGCAAAACCAATCATCATCCACCACAAATTTCTAATTACAAACAGTAGAAATGACTATTTAGTCTATGAAACTCATTCATCCGACATCTTTTGAAACAAATAGCAGCAGAATAATGAGAATTCACTGTACATTGAATAACTGGTAGTATTACTATGCCATTTTCTTAAATATTATGTGTACACGATGTAGGGTTTCCTCAGGACTTTTCTAAGGCATAGTGTTTGTGCATTATCAGTTAACAAAATGTTCAACTGTCTCTTGTGAGGTGGTTGCTTGATCAACATGCCTCACAAGTCAAGTGTTTATAACTAACGGTACAATGTGAATGGTAAATCGATGGAATGAGTATCTACCAGACATTTCCATACCCTAACAGTAGAGAGCTTTCAGTTTTACACTGTATTACTTCTATATCTTCCTTTTTCAACGCCACTGTTAATCAGTAAATCGTGCTACCATGAAATGTTGCTTGACGTCATTGAAATGGTGGGTACACGTGATGGAGGGTCTACTCAGTGATTCAAGTAGCAGGTGGCTTCCATTTAGCTAACCCTTTCTACTGAGGTAATGATATAGCAATTTAAACAGGAGGCACAGCAGGGTGTTCAAGGCAAAGCACTGGAATTTAATGGCATGTAAAGTGGGTAGCTACGTATGTCTTAGAATACCCTGTAATACTAATTAAGTCTTGAAAAGGGAATGTCCCCAGGAATCATGACAAGTGAAAATGAATTTTGACTACTCACGGAGCACGGTGGTGAAGGCCTACACACGGGGCAGCACTCTCCTGCTGGGATGTAGTAGTTGTGACATGAAAGTGGAGCACACCTTATGCTAGCACAGAACGTGGTACCATTGTCACAATAACTATACAATGTGAAAGAGAGAATTTTGATAACAATCCACTGACAATGGCTTGCATATATTTTGTATGTATGCATATACACAGTCTACAATAAGATTATTATATGTTAATTCTATATAATATATGTACATGCATATAATATTATACGTATATGTAGTGCTGGGCGGTATACTGAATATATAGTAATACCGCGGTATTATTTGTGCACGGTTTTGATACCGGCTGATTTTTTTCAATACCGAGATATCGTAATATCACGGTATTCTCTAAGGTTTGACTGGTATTTTAAGTAATATATTCCTGGGATATCAAATTTCGCCCTGAAATGATGTGTCCTGAATCCTTCGAAACTATCGCTGCGACAGCCATGATTACAAGCACGAAAAGTGTGCATGTGCGGAGTAATACGTTGTTAGACGGAATGAGAGAATGTTGTCAAAATGGCGACGTCGTCGGCTGCAAGTTTAAATTTTGATCAGCGAATGGGCGATACGGGTGATCCGAGCAATGAACTTCATCTCGTCGATAAGAAGAATACTAAATCTGATATTAGGAAGTACTTTGTGCTCCGAGTTAACAAGGACGACAAAGTAGTGGATTATTTATTTATTTATTTATGTTTATTTATTTCATTATTATTGAATCAAGGATTCAGTTATTTCAATGCCCAACTATAACCTTAAGACTCGGTATATGGTAATACTGTCGTATGATGTTGGCAAGATACCGAAACTGATATGTTTTGATACCGCCCAGCGCTACGTATATGCACACATATATACATACATAGAATGCCATAAATAAGAACATGTGTGCAGTACAGGATTAATCAGAAATCATCTTGTCCCTACATAAAGTCAAATCATACACACAGTTGCTATACTTCACATAAGTGCTGGGACGATTAATCCTTTAAATCCTTTAATCACTTAAACAATCAATTTTCATTTCAAATCTGATTATCGCTTATAGTGCAAGTAAACAGATTAATCACAGGAAGTAATTAAATGAGTAGAATAGGAAGCTGCCCCCACCTTATTACTAAGACCCTTCACTCAAGAGGGTTGATTTGTACTTCAAGAGTACCTGAAATGTGAAAAGGACTCTAAAGACCACATTTCCTCCTATTGGGTGACTACTCAGTCTGAAAAAGCGGGAGTTACACCCATTTAATTACTTCTGGTGATTAATCGAATCAACCAATTACTATAATACTGATCATCAATTCAAACATTATAGCCGACTCCAAGCCAAACTTTTCATAATTATATCACTATAATATTTCCATAATGTCAAAAGTGAAGCAACATAGATTTTTACTTAGCGTTTAATGCAATCAACATTTTTAACAAAATGTACATATATACTACATATATATGTACATCATGTTCATACTACATATACACGTACTTACATCATGTACATATATACGTAGTCATGTGTTACATCATTGTACAGCATAAGCAATGTTGTATGTAAATACTGTAGTTCTGTGGTATGTAATACTTACCATGTAGTGCAAGGGTCTTTCTTGTATGAATCTCCATGATGAATAACAGTTCCGTTGCTGAGTGTACAAACAGCTCCAGGACATCCAATACTATGCTTAGCAACAGCACCATGGGCCAAGCACCAACTAAGATTGCAAAACAAAAAAAATGTTACTAACACTATGTAATTATTGTTACATATGAAATGTCACAGGCACACACACACGCACGCACGCACGCACGCACGCACGCACGCACGCACGCACGCACGCACGCACGCACGCACGCACGCACGCACGCACGCACGCACGCACGCACGCACGCACGCACGCACACACACACACACACAATTATCACAGTCATTTTCAAAATTCTTATGTGATCTCAGCATATCAAATGTGGTGACCACCTCTGCCACTGCCAATGTATGTAGGAATTGGACAAAAAATTGCTCGTTAACGGTCAAAACATTGTACAGTGCTAGCATTCTAAATAATGTACCGTCATGCTTACCATTTCCTGCATTTACCAGGTTCAGAACAATCCCACTTATCACCAGGTTCGTAGGTCCGGTTATTGTACTCACCTGTGTACATCAATGAGATAAATAGTACATCAAAATAACATGTACTAATGTGAGTGAGACATCAGCAGTAATCCCCAAACAAGGACATTGTGAATGACTATACACATCGCTCTCAATTCTGAATAAACCAGTATAACGTGATCTAAATACACAATTGCAAAAACAGTTATGAATAAAGTACAAGTTACAACTATAGTAATATAACTTAATGGCACATAGCAACTCAGAGCTAGGTGGGGTGGAGTATATAGTACATGGACGTGTTTACACAACAAAACCCAAATATGTACGTATGTTTTGTGTTCACAACAAGTGTATGGCTTCAGCAACTCACACATTTTGGGGCAGGTGCGTGGGTTGATACACTCAGTGCCCTCGTCATTGACAACATCGCCATCAGGACAGCCACACCCACTACGACAATCCTTAGTACACACTGGATTGGGTTCTTCACATGTCCCTGTGCATGGCACACATTCTCCATATCTGGCATCATAGTACTTCTGACCTTTGATTTTGCAGTCTGAAAATCACCAAAGGACACAAAACAGTTTTTAATCTGAATAATCACACACCATCTAAACAGATGTATGTACCTGCACATACACCACAGCACTCCCCAGGTCTGATCACAGGATTGGCACAGGTTATATGGGAGCAATTCTCAACAGTGCATTCAAGATTACCATCATTACATGTGCTGGATAGGAAGAGAGTACAGGTGAAAGCCTCCCCTCACACACACACACACAGGCACACACACACACACACACACACACACACACACACACACACACACACACACACAAACACACACACACCATTTACGACAAGGATTGATTGTAACTGATTCTCCATGAGGAATTTCTGCTCCATTGGGCAGTGTACACGATTCCGGGCACCCAATAGTATGATTGGCAACAACACCATTGTACAAGCACAAACTAGATGGAAGATAGATGAGGAAATGTTTCAAATATGCACACATTTCTCGCTGATGCAATGCTTGCTCCATTGGCAGTGACTACTCACCATTTTCTGCATTCCCCAGATTCCGAACAATCCCACTCGTCACCAGGTTTGTAGATCCGGTTATTGTACTCACCTGATTACAATAATCAGAAGTATGGTACCGCAATATAATGTGTACGCATGCAAGTCAGACAGCAGAAGTAGTCGCCGCACGCAGCAAGAATGACTAAACATATTATTACTCCCAACAATAAAAATCAGTGAATTCCCGTTAACCTTATTCACTGTATCACATGTCAGTAATGCATCTATTCACCTCAAGGATAATTAGCATACGTATGCATAAGCGTAGACTACAAAAATACACATAGGTACATGCAGTCCAACTTGCTTAGTGTACGTACCTTGAAGAGCACACCCAAATTAATATGCAGTTCTTATCAGAGGTAATTACAATCGGCACTGGTTGACATGGCGTACACAAACTAGCGGCTGAGTGAGCCATGTGCATCTACCAAACAGGAGTATGTACTAGCCCACATACAACTCACAATCTCGGGGACAGGTACGGGGATTAATACACTCCGTGCCATTCTCATTGAGGACTGTGTCGAGGGGGCAGCCACACCCACTGCGGCAAATTGTAAGACACACCGGGTTGGGATTGTCACATGTACCAGTGCAAGGTACACATTCACTAATGCCATCAAAGAACCTCTGACCTTCGATCTTGCAATCTGTGAAGTGAAATAAGTATAGCTTGTGTAAATACACTCAAATGCACTATATGGTATATTTCTTGAAGATATATTTTTGCATTTTTCAAGTTTTGGTTTAATCCATGGAATTATTACTATAAGCAAAATCAAGTCATCAACAGCAGTACACAGCATCAAGGTGAGAATATTAACATGGAAAAATGACTGTAAACAAGCAAGTCACGAGTAGTGTAACTCACAGACACCACAAAGTGCTATGGTTTGTCTATTACTTACACACTTGCCTATATATATCCATGTTTATAACAACAAGCAAATTTTCTTTCACAAAAAATTATGAAAGGAACGTACAGTACATAGCTATGTACACAAAATAAACATGGAAGTCAACGTGCTATTCTGCATACTTGAGCATTCATGACACCCACATAATTATACCAGCAAACACACGTACCTATCGGACAACTGGACCGAGGGATGCATCTTTTGTTCTTTTCATCAATGACTTGCCCACTAGGACAAGCACATCCCGGTCTACAGAGAGCAATACAGGCTTTGTCTGGCTCACTGCAGGTGGGAGGACACTGGGAGGCACAATGGGTATACGTAGCTCCCTGGATTTCACATTGCGGAGGTGAAGAAACTGTGGAAGTGGTGAACAGTACAAATTTGGACAGAGTATGGAGTGTTGGTTTAAGAGCAATGGACTACATTTGTACATTTAAACACACACACACACACACACACACACACACACACACACACACACACACACACACACACACACACACACACACACACACACATACACAAACACACATACACAAACACACACGTACATTCATGCATACACACTCGTACACAAGCACACATGTACACACACACATACGTACGTACATATACAAAGCTTGTATTGCATTGCAGTAACCATAATGTACTATTCATGGCTCCCTCACCAAAGCACTTCTTGGCACATCTATCATAGGTGCCGAATCTGTTCAGGTTTCCACGACAACCACCATAAATGAAACGTTCACACTGTTCGCTAGTAACGTTGTAAAAGTACCGAGGGAAGTATCCCCTACACGGCCCAGGATCACGGGGCAACTGTGTACAGATATCTGCAGCATTTGAGCATGCATGTAGAGGTCAACCAATAAATCCACAAGTCAAAGCACACAAAGATTGTATACTAGTTGGGGGCTTCCCCCTGCCAGACTGGGACACATTTTTTATTCTGTACTTTCATCAACGTGTTGCCCAATGGGACAAGCACATTCTGGTGTACATACAGCAATACAGCCTATGACTGGCTCACTACAGGTGGATGGGCACTGCAATGGACATTGGGTGCATACAGTTCCCTGGATATCACATCTAGGAGGGGAAGGAACTGGGTGAGCAACAAATAACCCATAATTGAACCCAAAGTTCAGAGGTCAACCATTGAGTATGGAGCACAAGGTATGTTTGATAAATGATACAATTTGACACGAGCAATGCCTAAGGCATGCAACTTGTAATAATATCCTCAATATTGAACCTTAGCCCAATGCTATCTACTTATGCACATTCACTTTAAGAATGTGTTTCCCATTTTCAAGCTGCTATTATGTGCACTGAACATGCACATCAACACACACACACACACACACACACACACACACACACACAAACACACACACAGGAACAGTTGTACATGTGAGCATGTACTGCATTTGTGTAATACTGTACAATCTCAAGAAGACTCACGCAGACACTTCGCTGCACATTGAGGATAGCTGTAAAATCTGTTTTTGTTTCCAAGGCAACCACCATAAATGAATGTTTCACACTTCCTGCTTGTAGTGTTGTAAAAGTACCGAGGGAAGTTTCCTCTGCATGGGCCAGGGTCCTGGGGCAGAAGGCAATCACCTGTAGCAATGAAAGTGGGGAGTGAAGATATTCTCAACCTCTCATTGCATAAAGATAGCTAGACTAACCAACTTCTAAGAACAGGCTAACTTATATCAGATTCTAGAACTTAGCCAACACACAATATCTTACAAGCTAATACATGAACAGAAATATTTACTAGTACACGCAGAATGTTTTTTTTCGCCTTACCAACGTCATTGATCCAGTATGCATACAGCATGTATCATACACATAATACTACAATTCCCCAACTTCAAGTATTATATGCACTGCAGAGTGTGACATTGGGGGACATCTAGGTACGCGAGGAGGGAGTAATGAGGAGCTTTAGTATATTACTGTATTTTGTAATCCAGTATCAATCCTTGGGATCCGCGCCATTCTGTTGAGGTTTATCAGTGATTCATACCCTCTAGTGTACATCTATACGTACATAATACGTCTATAACCGCCAGGGATAGCACAAATGACAGTACATGTCAGCTGCTTTTACCCCTATGTCCGAGGTTTGGTTTCGTTCATTTTGTAGTACATCGTTGTTCCTGATTTGAATAATGATATGTGTCTCTCTCTTTCATTATAGACGTATATAAAATGTTACATGACACTAAGTCTTATACTGTGCTTTAGGCGTTGACTGGCCATCGCTATAGCTAGCGTCATACAAAGTAAATTTGCATTCACTTTGCAAGAATACCGAAGTAACTAGCAGGGGAGAACTTACTAAAATCACCAGCTGGCCAGGATAGTGCATCTGTAAAGCTACAGGATACAGCAACCAGCAGAGCGACTCCAATAATATTCATCTTTGTATTCTGAGCAGAGAGATTTCGTCGAGTTGGACACAAGTGCTCGCGAAAATTCAGGGCTCCTTTTATAGAACGCGTTCGTAGCAGCCATCTTTGTGACTAACGCACGCGCGTGGCAAGTTTATTACCTCATCCTGATTGTGGTCATGACGTCTGCTCTCGTTTCCGTCACTTCGGCAGTGGAGGAAGCTCTCATTTTCGCATTTTGTTAGATCATAGACGATTCGCGCGATCGGCGAAGACTTCGAATTCTATCTTATTCATGGACCTGTACACCAGTTCTGTAGATGTGTATAATACTGTAATTTTAATGGACCAGGTGTACATCACATGCATGTAGTGACTGTAGTTGTTTTTTTTTAATATTAACATGGCGCGACACATTTTTATTCTCCCAATATATGTATTGTGTATGAAACATAGCTCACCTGTAAATAATTGTGTGCTTCTGTATTATGTCCATTGATCCCTAGCTCATGTATGTAATGGCTTATTTTTTTTCAAAAAAACAACTGTTACAGCAGCGATTGCCGGCCACAGCAAATATGATTACATTACTATACACATTTACATGGTGTAAATTCATTCAAGGTATATTATGCAAATAAAATTATACTTTTCACACAATTGTGTTGTGCATGTATAATATAATATTATGACTACAATGATATATATCAATGAATTTAATCAAAATAATATTATATATTATTATACACACAGAAATCATGACATTGTACTGTATAATATTATGCATGGCAAGGAACAACTCAGGCAATTAAGAATTTTCTGTGAAGCTAAACATAATACATTAATACTAGTTATGTAAGTATGGGGCAGATGCACGTGCATGTGTGCACTCTGCATGCCCTTTTAGAGCCACTTTGACCAACTTGCACTATTATGAGATCACACTGAAAGGACTGATCATGACCAAGGCATGGAGGATTTATAACAATAATAATTGGAATTGGTTGTTATCAGTGAAACACCACTCAATTAACACAAACTCTTTATAAAATTATAACAATTTAGCATGATCACTATTGAAAGTGACATTGAAATCACAAGAGGAAGTCAGGCCATAGCTAGCCAGCATGGCCCTGCATTTGTGCAATTATATCATTGCTATCTCACATTGTTTGCATGAAATTCTAATAATTAACTCATCAAATAAAATTGCATTACTTTATATGTACAATACTATTTTATGAATACTACAAATTGGTTCATGGAGGTCACATACAGTTCTACAGGCACAAGACCTAGGTCCGGCAATACATAAGATAAACAATGTCAAAATATCTACATATCCAATTTGGAACAGCAAATGCCACCATGGCCATCAGCATAATACAGCAATAGATGATCGGCAGTATCATCAAACTGCTTGCTCAGATTCCCATCTTTGTCTGGACACAGGGGGAGGAAACCGTGAGGGCCACACCCAAGGGAGGGGATCACCCCCACCAAACGCCCCTCTTTACTTAACCAGTACATCTCTTCACGAAAGTGTTCTTGAAACATCGATGAAACAACAATGTGACCTGCAATGCACAGTACAAGATGAACATGAATACATTATTTTGTGCACCGTATAATATATGTACAAATTAGACAGGTATAATATACATGTATGTAGTTGAGGTATGTTCTTCTGTAGGTACATGCATTCACAGTACATAATCCCCTAATCCTGTGTAAATATTACCTGTGTACACGAGCAACTACAAATTACTGTATATCAAATGTACATTGTGGGTTGTGTATGGTCTATGTATGTACTGTACAATAATTACCAATGTGTCATGTGTGGTATGTACATACAAAAGTACTTACAGTGTATATATACGTATATATTACATACTTAAACATATACTGTACATATTGTGTATGTGGGCATGTATTGTATGTATTGCATGGATATGCACCCATGCAACTATGTAGAGTACGTAAATGAGTATGGATGTGAGCGATGCATTGGTGTGTAGGTGTTGTTTGTGTGTATACACGTGTTGAGAGCATGTGTGTGTGTGGGGGGGGGGGGGGGGGGGTACATGTATGTGCATGCAGTGTACACATGAATTACTGAAATGGTACATATGCTCACCTTTTTCACAGAGTGGATAATACTCATAAACGTAACCAGGGAGTTGAACATCCAGGAGAATCACTAAATCCAGACAACTATTGGTGTGAAATAAGAAATGATTGTTTTTTCTCCGATACTGTGCCTCACACACAGAAAAACCCCACTAAAAACATATTCACTTACCTCACTTTCCTCTCAACCACAACCAGAGTATCATTGAATGCTAGTGCTGCCATGCACCCAAACACTCTCTCTCCTGGGTGACTTATGTCCCAAACACGAAGAACCCTACAGTGAACCATGTCACTCTGGAAGGATAAGTCTTGTTCTTCTCTGTCCACAGTACCGGCTTTTCTCTGAAGACTGAGAGGTGAGTGTGTGATGGGGTCCCAGAAGGTTGCTTTGCGTTTCAACACAATCATCAGCGTTCCGGGGAATGTTATCATGTTGTAGTACTGGTCTACATCCACTTCCAAACTGGCACACTTCATTCCATCTAAAGTTTCACATGTGATCCTGACAATTGGATGACACACAAACATGCAATAAACATACATACAAACAATTTCCATAAATGTGTATATTTCATTAGATTCTGTTACGAGATGGGCAGCAGACACCAACCCTCGTCAATGCAAGCTCTGGTGCACAGTGTGTATATGCATACCTACATATATCCATATATCCATTGTAGACAAATATTACACAAAGATTACTTACAATAAGTGAAGTTAATAGCTCGTGGTAAGATTCTATACATTCTGGATTGTAGCGAGTCATTGCATAGTTCAAAGTACAGCGATACTCTTTCACATTGGGATATGCTGGATACCTTCTACGTATTTTGTATCAGTCCTGAAAGTATTCCCAGTATAAAGTGTATGGCTAAAATGCGAGTGAACATTATTTTCTTTGTAGGAAAGCAAATTCAGAACAATCCACTGCACTCAACATCCACTACAGATTCAACGGGTTAGTAGCAGGGGGCAGAGTTACAATATACGTACAATGACATACGTACACAACCACTCGCTCCTCAGTGACTCAAACTAACCTACTATCATATTTATACAAATTCTTTCCTATGGTTGCTTGGATAGGTAGCATGTGTTGCAATTCCAGTGTAGTGTCATTAGAGCTCCTAATAACATTGTCGTATAATCGTCTTCGATGGACCGGTATGCCAACATCACATTCACGCACAATATTGCCACTATCATCAAATACCAGATGTCTGCATGATTAAAGAAGATACATACACATTATTGCAAAGATGATACATCAACACCGCAAGAATTCAACACTAGCTCAATGGAACGATGTTCAAGACAAAACTTTTTAATGTACGTAGTAGGTACCTTTTGGTTATTTGCAGCTTGCTTGGACAAGCTGTTGAACAAGCTGTTGAACAACCTGTGCACATCCTATCCACTTTCAGCACTTTATGTGTATTATTGTCGGGTGAGAATTGTACACTGGTGAGTATTTATTGTAGCTTTCGATTCACCATAATGGCTTGGCTGATTTGGGTACTGTACCATATACGTATGTTCTTTGTATGCAAATGAATTCATTCACCAGGATGTTGGGTAGATTTTGGGGTTGAGAATTTGAATCGGTACGTGAATGAGAATGGAACTAGGTGGATTGACGTATGAAAAGGAATAACACACACACACACACACACACACACACACACACACACACACACACACACACACACACACACACACACACACACACACACACAATATATGTACACACTACACATGAACTTCAAAACCAACTTATCAAGTTTGTCTTCCTTGTAGTACATGGTGGTGGTTTTGTACAAGACCATGAACAACCTAGTACAAAAGCCAGTTTTCCAAAAATGAAGAGATTATTCAAACACGCGCCATGTACATACTACATACGTACGTATATAAACAGTACAGGAGACTTCGACCTACTCAGTATGAGGTAGCCATCTTTGTGGGTAGGCTTGTACGCTTTCGATACGAGGGCAAGGCAGGGTAAATAGGTAGCCACTATCAGCCAAATAGCACCGAGGCTGCATGAAGGAACACTCGTCCTGGAACTGTACAAACTGTAGGTGGTAGAACACACTCAGTGGCCAGATATGCAGGTGATGTGAAATGGTAATATATCACACAGTGTGTGCATATACATGGTAAATCTAGGTTGTACCAGATACAGATTATGCATATTGAGACAGAAGGATGCAAATGAACACATGTACTTACATGTTTAATATGCAATGCATGTACATAAGCACACACACAAACTCACACACGTACACACACACACACACACACACACACACACACACACACACACACACACACACACACACACACACACACACACACACACACACACACACACATACACACACACGCATGCACACACACACACACACAGACACACACACACACACACACACACACACACACACACACACACACACACACACACACACACACACACATACACACACACGCATGCACACACACACACACACACAGATACACACACACACACACACACACACACACACACACACACACACACACACACACACACACACACACAGAACCCCTCCACACACACACACTGTACAATATTACCATGAGGAATTCACAGCTCTCTCTTTGGCCAGCTGGTAAATTAATTCCAGATTGGCTTTCATTAGTGAGGAACAAAACCAGGGTGTGCTTGCCAAGGATGAAATGAGACAGGAAATTGAGGAACTCTTTCTTAACATGCTGCACAGAGAAACCAAGACCAGTAGGCATTATTTCACATTCATTTGGTGGTGCTGTAGACTCTTGAATGCAGGAATAAAATCTCACACTTATGTAATGAGCTGATAAAACAGGCCACAACAACAACATTTCATGGACCATACCACAACAGTGAATGATGTCACCAGAGAGGGTATGTAGTCACAAAGAAACAACAGCTATAGTCTTGCATAGCCAGACACCTCACCCGCCATTTTATTTGTACGATAATAAAATGTAGAATTTATTGTACCCTCTACAAACTAAAGTACAGGCAGATTCATTACAAAGACAAAATGAAGAGATTACAATGGTAGCTCAGAAGATCTAAATTCACACAAATTATATTTATTGGGGGTAAATTTGTATTTCAGAGCAGCAACAATGTAGTTATGCATGTAACCTGGATTATCATGTGACAAGTCACATGGTATGTGTTGAAAAAGTATTATCATGTGACAAGTCACATGAGACGCACATGACATTACAATTGGTGATAAGGACTATAAAGATTGAAAAAACTCTGTAATATATTCATAACTAGGCACTTTTGCAACACTTAAAAGAGTCCATGCATAAGTAAACTTGGAATATCTCACTTCATAGTTGGTGCAGTGTTCTCAGACTCACATGTTTTGATCTTTTCAGATGATCCTTTGCTATTGACAATACGTCCAGTGACCTACAGCTCCCGTTGGCATGGTACCAGTTCAAAGAGGCATGCAGTGTTTTGACAGACGGTGGTTCATCAGGCTTTGAGATGCTCCACACATGAGAGGTGACGTATTCAACCACAATGTCACCAAACCTGACTAACCTGAGTGGTAGCGGAGGTGCACACAGATCTGCAGGGCAATAGGAAGTAGAGTACAACGATCACATCACAGAGGGAATCTTGCTGAACACCTACCAGAGGCCTTCACTCTACCACCATTGAACAAACTGAAGGAGGTGTGGCAACAGTGGTCCAATTGCTCCTGTTTTTCACATACTAATGACCTGCATACACAGATTACAAACAGGACAAATTTCCAAGTCACCAATTGATCTGCACATATATACATATTATGTACATACATATGTACCTATATCCTGATTGAGGGGTGGATTGAAGGAAAAACTGTGTGCACATAAGCCATGTTGCATGGGGTCACCCCAACAGGAGTTATTGTTCAGGATAGATTGATTGACAAACAAACAGGAAATTAGTAAACTAAAAACTAATTTGCACTGCAGATGATATGTTGCATTGAACGATGTGCATATTTGCACTCAACTGTAGACCATGAAGTGTGAACGTTAAAGTCATGTCATTGTGATCGGCTCACCCGGTTAGTGGATCGAGTAGCACACAAGGCAATGGAGGGAAGTCCACGGCAATGTCCGCAGTGATGTAGCCCCCTTCAGTCAGCCGCAAGTTCACGTCCTGAGAACAGTGGTCTCCAATGGGGATCAGATCAGGACTACAGCGACAACATACGCACATGCTTATATGCAGTGTACATACACAGGGTATTGCACTTCAAACATACTATGTGCAAGTACATACACTACAAACACATAGTACGTGTACATACACATATACATATACATATGTATGTATGTACATAGAGTACATGTGTACTGTCAGTGGAGCATGTGCAATAATCCTAGACTTGTATACAGTTGAGGTTCTTAGTATTTACATACGTATTCCACGAAATACTCAAAGAATCATTAATTTCTTCCTTGGGTGCACAAAACACACAAACACATAGGGGAAATCACCTGGGTACAAGATAACAATGCTCCACCTTAATTCAACACACGCGCATACGCAACTGTGCTTTCAGACACACCTTTCATGTACGTACAAACATCCACACAACACGTGACAACTGACGTTTGTTCCTGCTGGTAGGTAGGCCATTGCAGTCTACATCTCCACACCAGCGGTAGGAATGGGCTCTTCAACAGACAACGTCCGGTCATCGTCTGAGCCAGATTAAGCCAAGGGGGGGTCAGATCACTGAGGAAGGTCTCCATCACCACAAACCAGTTTGATTGTTCCCTGTCATTGAGGATTCTGATGAAGACAACAATAAAAGAGAGTATTTTGAATTCACGCAACAGACAAATTGAATGTGCATCATATTTTAGCATGTGGGATAGGTACCACAATTCCCACATGATTCGAAGTTCACAGGAAAATGGTTGTGATTTGAATTAGGTAAATACTATAAAGGTTGAAAAATTAGCACACACACATACGTATACAATACACGCTTACATAATGTCTGTAATATAATAATGTATAAGTATATTATTATATATCTATAATGTATATTATATTATTGCATAAAAAGCTACGTATGTACGTACACGAACACATACGTACAAATATGGAAGTTTCAGAACGATTTCCCCACACACAGGAAACAGTATGTGTGACACGGTATCTTTGGAATTACGTATAAAGGGGATCCCTAGGGGTCAACACGGCTACTGCATGCAACACAGGTATGTATGTAGTCCTAACAGACACAAGCTGAGTGACGATCAACCTACGATGTCTTGTATTGCAGCCATGCTTCGTTGGCTGCTGCTCGGTCTCCAAACATACTGTGGAGAAACACAAGGTAATAGGAAAATCGCGGACTGAACTGTAGCATGCTTCTGAGCAACCGGTCCACTTCCCCAATCCATTCACGGAGTGGTCCCCTACCCTCTTCAGGTGTATGCACCTTTCCATGACCACTTGGTTTCAGCATGTGAATGGAGAATGCCGACTCCACTGCTGCAAGAGCCAACAGCTGTGGTACCCGGTCACTTTTCACCAATCGATCCCATAGTATGCGAGCGTGAGCCGAGCTGGTACTGTCCATCACCCTTCAAAGTGGGAACAGTGACACATTAGGATGAGCCCAAACACACAAAATATACTAGCACAGATGCACACTACGTACTACATACGTATAATACATGGTAAAAGTGTACTTTGTAACAGCGCACCTAGCTTTGGGATAATGTCTATGCTGTATGTTGAGTCAACATACATATGTACACACAAATGTACAAATACGTACATACATAACTGTACAGTGCAGTGACCAATAGGGAAATGTTCCAAGGAACAAGGCTCACTGTTCCTAACTACACATTCGCACGAATACACTTCCAATTCATTGTCAACATTCACAGCATAGCCTTTACATTAGCAACCCTGCAGACCTACCAATGCAAACCCTACAAATGTCCTTAGTAACTGTACCAAGATGTTGAGATTCTCCATGTATGACTTAGTGTAGTTAGAGCATTGGTAACTGCTTCCACTAATGCATCCATGTACACGTCACCCCATCATGACACCGTTTTGATGCTACACGTGTACACCAAGTAATTGACAAGAATGCTAAAACGTTCATGGTAAATACACAAGGAAACTGCTCAATCATTCTCAATGCAAAACGTACTATCTTTGGGAGATTCTTATTGCACAAGGTGTTGTTGAACACAGGCATGCACTCACATAGCCCAATTTACACACTACTATGGCTACATTTGTTGTTTGTGAAACATTTGTATTGATTCAATTCACTGAGGATTAGACAAGGTTGTCACAGTCAACATGTGGATATGCATCAACACCTGACCTGTGTGACATCAAGTTTGTGACATGCATCACATATTTGAGACGTGATAGAAGTGTGTGAAACATGTGTAAGATACATGCACTACAGTACAGAGTCGGTGTATACTTAAGTACATAAACAGTTACTTAGGCAATGTCTAGCATTGCAATACACAATTCTGAAAGGTTGAAAAGAACAATACACAGTACACAGTATGTGTATGTCATATACCTGTGAAGTACCACATGACTCGCACAGACATCCTAAATATGGCCATACTGACGTAATGCAATGTTTAAGTGCAAAGGAACATACGTACATTGAACTCAAAGATTAAATGGGACAGAAACTTATCATGTACCTCTGGAATATAGCACTATTCTATTCACACCAAATTTTATTTGTGGCTGTCCACACTTGTACCCTGTGCAGAAACAACAGCGGATAATCACAACTTCACTGTGTTGTACAGTGTCGCTTGGACCACAGCCTACATGCTTCACCAGGTTGTACACAGTAGGAAGCTGAAGACTATGTGATCCAAAGGTCATGTGGATATTCACTTTCTAACTAATCACTGCTTATTTCAAACTGTTATCCCAAAAATAGGTACTGTATCATACATATTCATATACACACAATATTTGTATGTAACCACAACAACAGTCTACAGAGCATTTATCTGTATTATTACTATGTTACGTAGTACACGTTGTGCACACTGTGTGAAAGTACATACATACATGAACGTACACATGTATGTATGTAATGTATGGCATACTGCTCAAATCACTCCCATATGCAAAAGGTAGACACTGTACATACGTACACGCACATATGTAAATAGCCTCATTTTATGTTCCTCAGGTCCCACCTATTTCACATTGCACCTTCCCATCTCACATAGCACCTTCCCATTTCACGTTGCACCTTCCCATTTCACATTGCACCTTCCCATTTCACGTTGCACCTTCCCATTTCACATTGCACCTCCCCATTTCACATTGCACCTTCCCATCTCACATAGCACCCTCCCATTTCACGTTGCACCTTCCCATTTCACATTGCACCTCCCCATTTTACATTGCACCTTCCCATTTCACATTGCACCTCCCCATTTTACATTGCACCTTCCCATTTTACATTGCACCTTCCCATTAATTCACATTGCACCTTCCCATTTCACATTGCACCTTCCCATTTTACACTGCACCTTCCCATTTCACATTGCACCTTCCCATTTCACATTGCACCTTCCCAGGTTCTATTGACTCTTTCCACTCCACACTACCTCCTCTCAATATCAAGATGCATCCTCCCAGTACATCCGATACTATACATACATACATTCACATCAACCATTGCCACAGACACAGGAGGCAGTGGGGAACGCTACATGGTATTTGAAGTTCAACTCGCAGCACTGTACATGCCTACAAGACGTAGTAAACTCACCCAGTGTCCCACACAGAGGCTTGTAGGGCATAGAAAGATGAGGGCATATCCTATGTTCATGAGATGATAAGACGTATGTGTGTACTTACGTACCGAGCACAGTATTATTTAAAATCTCAATACAAATTTATATACTGTATGTATGGACGAAGGATACAGATACATACTGTAAGTACATTCAACATGCAGAAACATGGCCTGAAATTTGAACGTACGGATCTATGAGAGTTAGCACACACACGTATACACACATGCACACACGTGTACGTGGGCACACACACACACACACACACACACACACACACACACACACACACACACACACACACACACACACACACACAAGTTGAAAACATTTCAAACATAAGTCACAGTACGTACATAAACCACTTCAGCATGTTCACTAACTCACATTTTGTTCAAAAGTATTGCATCTCCCATATAAGGCGGATGAATACTGATGGTAATTGTCGATAATGTGAGATAGAAACTTCACAGCAGCCCTGCAATCCCCATAAAGAGTGGACAATCTGGCCAGTTCTCCGTAGATCAAAACTTGAGTGGGCACTATTAAGTGAAAAATCCGTACAGTCAACTGTGAAGGCCTTTTCTAGAGACTAATATGTGGCTCCTCTCTCATACCAGTACTTGTCATCGTACTTATTACTATTCATTGCATACGTACATTAGTGATGAGCAATTAGACAGTAATCTGATCTATTGTGATATATGAATATATAACTAGGACAGTTACATGATCACATTTATCATTGGAAATTATCTGCTAATATCATGGCTATACTTAAACGATATCGTCCAACACTAACATGCATACATAATATGATTTATGTACATTGTACATGCTCTTACCATCTTTAATTGCGCTGTGAGCTTCTGCAAACAGGTCGGCCGATATCTTGCACCAACCCTTGGACCAACACACGTAGGCAGGCCAAATGTGGCGGAATTCTTTCCAATCTCTCATCAGCTTGGGACAGCTATGCACAAGGACACATGTATGTTAGCTCATCATAATTAGGCAAATAATATTGCACAAAACCTCAATTACTGTACA
>OZ026554.1:2130048-2297626 GCA_964020155.1 Chondrilla cf. caribensis
AACTCCTTTTTTGAAGACCAATCCGATTAGAGCTATCGGCGTCCGTCTAGGACACAACCATTCCATTCTTCGAGTGTAGCGTCCGTACTCAGTTCGACCAATCTTCTTTCAAGCTTCAGCGTCTCCGTCGACCAATCCACATCCACTAGTCCTTGGGACACCCTCACACATACACACTTGACGCATTCCCGCCTCCAATTTTAAAATTGGAGGCGGGAATGGGTCTAGCTAAGTCAGCTAACAGGGGCGCGGTCTATGGAGAACATGTTGTCTGGTTTGCTAGACTGTTTTCTTTTTCTTCTTTTCTTTTTGCCTTATGCGGCCCTTATTCTCCTCGCCCAGGGCGCTTGGCGGGACGGTCGTAGCAGGCCACAGATAACGTGGAGATCGACTTGGTGTTTATTTTCATGGATTACATTTTGTCTGGTACTTTTGGACGAAAGTGGGAACAAAGGATAATCTTCTCGGCTTTATACAACTCGTCAATCGAAGACAAACTATGGCCAAACCGACGCTTAGCTTTCGCGCTTATCCATAGATACTCGACCTTATACTCTTAGACTATGGTTTATCTTAGTTTATATGGCATTCAAGCTAACTTCTGATTTTCGGCTTTCTTGAGAACAGCAGAGTCTGACGTGGTTGTTGAAACAGTGGCATCAAATAGCTTCGAACTAAACACTCCAAGCATTGGTAAGTAGAATTCTGTGCGTGGTTGCTTTTTCACTGTTGTGACTCGAGGTGAAAAGAGAAGAGTGTGTGCCGAGGGACGCACGTAATGTTAGTTTAACCAGTATCCATTTGAAAAGATAGCTTCTCTTGTTCTTTGTATAGAAAACAGCCAAGTCTCTGTCTTGTCCAACCCTACTGTTAGATGAATAGTCTAGCATGCATGGACCCTCCACCCACCACTCCTCAAAGCAATCCAATTTAAGAACATGGATATGGAGACTTTTGAAGAAAATGGCTACCAGATTACTACTTGCCTGTGTCAGCAGTAGAGATTAAAATTAAACGAACCTTTAGCGTATATGTAGTTTCATGCAGAGAGATAACCACTATAGTGTACACTGCACCATATGCCTATTAATTTACACACTGTACAGCTGACTGACAATGTATAATAATAATTTGATGATGACGAATCTTATAATGTTTTGCATGTGTGGGGAATTGGAGGACAATAATGTAAATTACAAAATATGCATGTTCATGATTGATTGAATGAATGTAGTGTACAAGTGGTAATATGGTACTAATACAAATTTATAGTATTACAATGATTGTTATGCTTAATTGCACACAACAAAAAAGCTTAATTGAGAGAACGGTAGCAACCCTATATGTGTCATGCATGATTACATTGTCACATTAAATCACACAAGCAAATAAAATAAAACTAAAAATATAAATATTAAGCACCTTCCAATGTAACTGGAGTTATGGGTCACCTATTGAGATGGGAATTGTTTCAGAAGTTAGTTCACATCCCCAGCTAGGTCTGTCTGAAATATCAAGTTGACACGCCTCCTCTTTCATGAGCTATGCGAAAAGGTGCTTAGTGTTTTCTCTCCTATACTCTCCCATACATTGACAAAATATTAAGCACCTTCCAATGTAACTGGGGTTACGGGTCACCTATTGAGATGGGAATTGTTTCAGAAGTTAGTTTACATCCCCAGCTAGGTCTGTCTGAAATATCAAGTTGACATGCTCCCTCCCCCATGAGCTATGCAAAAAGGTGCTTAGCGTTTTCTCTCCTATACTCTCCCATACATTGACAAAATATTAAGCACCTTCCAATGTAACTTGAGTTATGGGTCACCTATTGAGATGTGAATTGTTTCAGAAGTTAGTTCACATCCCCTGCTAGGTCTGTCTGAAATATCAAGTCGACACGCCTCCTCTCTCATGAGCTATACAAAAAGGTGCTTAGCGTTTTCTCTCCTATACTCTCCCATACATTGACAAAATATTAAGCACCTTCCAATGTAGATGGGGTTACGGGTCACCTATTGAGATGGGAATTGTTTCAGAAGCTAGCTGATATCCCCCGCTAGGTCTGTCTAAAATATCAAGTCGACACGCCTCCTCTCTCATGAGCTATGCAAAAAGGTGCTTAGCGTTTTCTCTCCTATACTCTCCCATACATTGACAAAATATTAAGCACCTTCCGATGTAACTGGGGTTACGGGTCACCTATTGAGATGGGAATTGTTTCAGAAGTTAGTTCACATCCCCAGCTAGGTCTGTCTGAAATATCAAGTTGACACGCCTCCTCTCTCATGAGCTACGCAAAAAGGTGCTTAGCGTTTTCTCTCCTATACTCTCCCATACATTGACAAAATATTAAGCACCTTCCAATGTAACTGGGGTTGCGGGTTATCTATTGAGATGGGAATTGTTTCAGACGTTAGCTGACATCTCCAGCTAGGTCTGTCTGAAATATCAAGTCGACACGCCCCCTCCCGCATGAGCTACGCAAAAAGGTGCTTAGCGTTTTCTCTCCTATACTCTCCCATACATTGACAAAATATTAAGCACCTTCCAATGTAGCTGGGGTTACGGGTTATCTATTGAGATGGGAATTGTTTCAGACGTTAGCTGACATCTCCAGCTAGGTCTGTCTAAAATATCAAGTTGACACGCCCCCTCCCGCATGAGCTACGCAAAAAGGTGCTTAGCGTTTTCTCTCCTATACTCTCCCATACATTGACAAAATATTAAGCACCTTCCAATGTAGCTGGGGTTACGGGTCACCTATTGAGATGGGAATTGTTTCAGAAGTTAGTTCACATCCCCAGCTAGGTCTATCTGGAATAGAAGTCTTTGTTGTTCCCTCTACATCTACCATAGATGAATTGAGTGTGCCTCCCTGTTTGTTAGGGTTAGATGAAGTTTGAACAAAGATGATTATGGAGAAAGTCGAAAGGCTTCCATTCTCAGTGTAGTATAGCTAGTGCTTGTGTGTTGTACAATGTGATAAATGAGGTCATGCAATATATAGCATGAGTATCCCTTATATTTATCAAGACTGTTGTGTAGTCTGTAGTTGTCATTATTAATATATTACTGCACGGATTGCAATTGGTATTACATGTATTATGTAACTTTGCACTTTTACATGCAATGGTTTCAATCAATCATGAAAAGCAATAATAATCTATGCATTATCTGCCTCCAATCCCTCACACGTGCAAACATAATACGATTTGTAATCATTAATAATTATCATTATCATACATTGTCAGTCAGCTGTACAGTTGTGTGTAAATTAAATGCATACAGCGTAGTGTACACTATAGTGGTTATCTATTTGCATGCATGATCAAAACTACATATAACACTGAAAGTTCGTGTAATCTTAATCTCTACTGCTGAAACAGGCCAGCAGTAATCTGGTGGCCATTTTTTTCACACGCCTCCATATCCGTGTTCTAAACTTGGATTTGCTTTGAGAAGTGGTGAGTGGAGGGTCCATTCTAAACTCTTCATCCAATAGTAAGGCTGGGCAGGACTGAGACCTGTTTGTTTTCTATGCAAAGAACAAGAGAAGCTATCCTTTCAAATGGATACAAGAGTAATCTAACAGTGTATGTGTGTTCAATGTATTTCCCTTTCATCACACACCCTTCCCATTTCACCTTGAGTCACAACAGTGAAACAACAACCACACACAGAATTGTACTTACCAATGCTGGGAGGGTGTTTAGTTTGGAGCTACTTGATGCCTCTGTTTTATCAACCAGTAAGGCTGGGCAGGACTGAGACCTGTTTATTTTCTATGCAAAGAACAAGAGAAGTTATCTTTTCAAATGGATACAAGAGTAATCTAACAGTGTATGTGTGTTCAATGTATTTCCCTTTCATCACACACCCTTCCCATTTCACCTTGAGTCACAACAGTGAAACAACAACCACACACAATATTGTACTTACCAATGCTGGGAGGGTGTTGAGTTCGAAGCTATTTGATGGCCCTGTTTCAACAACCACGTCAGACTCTGCTGTTCTCAAGAAAGCCGAAAAAAATACTTCCGAGACGAAGTTTTTAGCGGCTTCTCTTTCCTGAGAGTGAACGGGATGAACAAAACATTGAATCAATACATGGCAATCCACGGATATAACTTGAACAACACACCATGACATTCTTGATTACGCTCGTCACGAAAGCGGTTACTGCTTCGTCTTCAGGTTCACAGTGTGTCATCTACAGAGTGAAGGTAAAACCACGTTGATATGAATTAGGTACTGTTGCAACGATATGTTATAAAAATGATGTTTTCTTCAAAAAATCTTTCGTAGCTATCACTCCTTTAAACACAGAATAGCAAAAGAGCTAGATATAGGACTTACAGGGACGAATTGAGACATAATTTCAGGCTTGTAGCGTCTGTATCCTTTGATAGAGAATTTGTTCCGTACTTCTCGACAAAAGTGATAGCGAAGGATAATCCTCTCGGTTTTATACAACTCCTTTTTTGAAGACCAATCCGATTAGAGCTATCGGCGTCCGTCTAGGACACAACCAATCCATTCTTCGAGTGTAGCGTCCGTACTCAGTTCGACCAATCTTCTTTCAAGCTTCAGCGTCTCCGTCGACCAATCCACATCCACTAGTCCTTGGGACACCCTCACACACACACTTGACCCATTCCCGCCTCCAATTTTAAAATTGGAGGCGGGAATGGGTCTAAAAGTCGACTAACTAAGTCAGCTAACAGGGGCGCGTCTATGGGGAACATGTTGTCTGGTTTGCTAGACTGTTTTCTTTTTATACTCCTTACGCGGCCCTTATTCTCCTCGCCCGGGGCGCTTGGTGGGACGGTCGTAGCAGGCCACAGATAACGTGGAGATCGACTTGGTGTTTATTTTCACGGATTACATTTTGTCTGGTACTTTTGGACGAAAGTGGGAACAAAGGATAATCTTCTCGGTTTTATACAACTCGTCAATCGAAGACAAACTATGGCCAAACCGACGCTTAGCTTTCACGCTTATCCATAGATACTCGACCTTATACTCTTAGACTATGGTTTATCTTAGTTAGAGTCAATTCATTCTCTGTATGTGGCATTCAAGCTAACTTCTGATTTTCGGCTTTCTTGAGAACAGCAGAGTCTGACGTGGTTGTTGAAACAGTGGCATTAAATAGCTCCGAACTAAACACTCCAAGCATTGGTAAGTAGAATTCTGTGCGTGGTTGCTTTTTCACTGTTGTGACTCGAGGTGAAAAGAGAAGAGTGTGTGCCGAGGGACGCACGTAATGTTAGTTTAACCAGTATCCATTTGAAAAGATAGCTTCTCTTGTTCTTTGTATAGAACAGCCAAGTCTCTGTCTTGTCCAACCCTACTGTTAGATGAATAGTCTAGCATGCATGGACCCTCCACCTACCACTCCTCAAAGCAATCCAATTTAAGAACATGGATATGGACACTTTTGAAGAAAATGGCCACCAGATTACTACTTGCCTGTGTCAGCAGTAGAGATTAAAATTAAACGAACCTTTAGCGTATATGTAGTTTCATGCAGAGAGATAACCACTATAGTGTACACTGCACCATATGCCTATTAATTTACACACTGTACAGCTGACTGACAATGTATAATAATAATTTGATGATGACGAATCTTATAATGTTTTGCATGTGTGGGGAATTGGAGGACAATAATGTAAATTACAAAATATGCATGTTCATGATCGATTGAATGAATGCAGTGTACAAGTGGTAATATGGTACTAATAGAAATTTATAGTATTACAATGATTGTTATGCTTAATTGTACACAACAAAAAAGCTTAATTGAGAGAACGGTAGCAACCCTATATGTGTCATGCATGATTACATTGTCACATTAAATCACACAAACGAATAAAAATAAAATAAAAATAAAAATATTAAGCACCTTCCAATGTAACTGGAGTTATGGGTCACCTATTGAGATGGGAATTGTTTCAGATGTTAGCTGACATCTCCAGCTAGGTCTGTCTGAAATATCAAGTCGACACGCCTCCTCTCTCATGAGCTATGCAAAAAGGTGCTTAGCGTTTTCTCTCCTATACTCTCCCATACGTACATTGAAAGAATATTATAAGCACCTTCCAATGTAACTGTGATTACGGGTCACCTATTGAGATGGGAATTGTTTCGGATGTTAGCTGACATCTCCAGCTAGGTCTGTCTAAAATATCAAGTCAACACGCCCCCTCCCGCATGAGCTACGCAATAAGGTGCTTAGCGTTTTCTCTCCTATACTCTCCCATACATTGACAAAATATTAAGCACCTTCCAATGTAGCTGGGGTTACGGGTCACCTATTGAGATGGGAATTGTTTCAGAAATTAGTTCATGTCCCCAGCGAGGTCTGTCTGAAATATCAAGTTGACACGCTCCCTCCCCCATGAGCTACGCAAAAAGGTGCTTAGCGTTTTCTCTCCTATACTCTCCCATACATTGAAAAAATATTAAGCACCTTCCAATGTAGCTGGGGTTACGGGTCACCTATTGAGATGGGAATCGTTTCAGAAGTTAGTTCATGTCACCAGCGAGGTCTGTCTGAAATATCAAGTTGACACGCTCCCTCCCCCATGAGCTATGCAAAAAGGTGCTTAGCGTTTTCTCTCCTATACTCTCCCATACATTGAAAGAATATTAAGCACCTTCCAATGTAACTGTGGTTACGGGTCACCTATTGAGATGGGAATTGTTTCAGAAGTTAGTTCATGTCCCCAGCGAGGTCTGTCTGAAATATCACGTCGACACACCCCCTCCGCCATGAGCTACGCATAAAGGTGCTTAGCGTTTTCTCTCCTATACTCTCCCATACATTGAAAGAATATTAAGCACCTTCCAATGTAACTGTGGTTATGGGTCACCTATTGAGATGGGAATTGTTTCAGAAGTTAGTTCATGTCCCCAGCGAGGTCTGTCTGAAATATCACGTCGACACCCCCCCTCCGCCATGAGCTACGCATAAAGGTGCTTAGCGTTTTCTCTCCTATACCCTCCCATACATTGACAAAAATTAAGCACCTTCCAATGTAACTGGGGTTACGGGTCACCTATTGAGATGGGAATTATTTCAGAAGATAGCTCACATTCCCCAGCTAGGTATGTCTGAAATATCAAGTTGACACGCCCCCTCCCGCATGAGCTATGCGAAAAGGTGCTTAGCGTTTTCTCTCCTATACTCTCCCATACATTGAAAAAATATTAAGCATCTTCCAATGTAGCTGGGGTTACGGGTCACCTATTGAGATGGGAATTGTTTCAGAAGTTAGTTCAGTCCCCAGCGAGGTCTGTCTGAAATATCAAGTTGACACGCTCCCTCCCCCATGAGCTACGCAAAAAGGTGCTTAGCGTTTTCTCTCCTATACTCTCCCATACATTGAAAGAATATTAAGCACCTTCCAATGTAACTGTGGTTACGGGTCACCTATTGAGATGGGAATTGTTTCAGAAGTTAGTTCATGTCCCCAGCGAGGTCTGTCTGAAATATCAAGTTGACACGCTCCCTCCCCCATGAGCTACGCAAAAAGGTGCTTAGCGTTTTCTCTCCTATACTCTCCCATACATTGAAAAAATATTAAGCACCTTCCAATGTAGCTGGGGTTACGGGTCACCTATTGAGATAGGAATTGTTTCAGATGTTAGCTGATATCTCCAGCTAGGTCTGTCTAAAATATCAAGTCGACACGCCCCCTCCCCCATGAGCTACGCAAAAAGGTGCTTAGCATTTTCTCTCCTATGCTCTCCCATACATTGACAAACTATTAAGCACCTTCCAATGTAACTGTGGTTACAAATTACCTATTGAGATGGGAATTGTTTCAGAAGTTAGTTCACATCCCCAGCTAGGTCTGTCTGAAATATCAAATTGACACGCCCCCTCCCGCATGAGCTATGCAAAAAGGTGCTTAGCATTTTCTCTCCTAAACTCTCCCATACATTGACAAAATATTAAGCACCTTCCAATGTAACTGGGGTTACGGGTCACCTATTGAGATGGGAATTGTTTCAGAAGTTAGCTCACGTCCCCTGCTAGGTCTGTCTGAAATATCAAGTTGACACGCCTCCTCTGTCATGAGCTATGCAAAAAGGTGCTTAGCGTTTTCTCTCCTATACTCTCCCATACATTGAAAAAATATTAAGCATCTTCCAATGTAGCTGGGGTTACGGGTCACCTATTGAGATGTGAATTGTTTCAGAAATTAGTTCACATCCCCAGCTAGGTCTGTCTGAAATATCAAATTGACACCCCCCCTCCCGCATGAGCTATGCGAAAAGGTGCTTAGTGTTTTCTCTCCTATACGTACTCTCCCATACATTGAAAAAATATTAAGCACCTTCCAATGTAGCTGGGGTTACTGGTCACCTGTTGAGATGGAAATTGTTTCAGAAGTTAGTTTACATCCCCAGCTAGGTCTGTCTGAAATATCAAGTTGACACGCCTCCTCTGTCATGAGCTATGCAAAGAGGTGCTTAGCGTTTTCTCTCCTATACTCTCCCATACATTGAAAAAATATTAAGCATCTTCCAATGTAGCTGGGGTTACGGGTCACCTATTGAGATGTGAATTGTTTCAGAAATTAGTTCACATACCCAGCTAGGTCTGTCTGAAATATCAAATTGACACCCCCCCTCCCGCATGAGCTATGCGAAAAGGTGCTTAGTGTTTTCTCTCCTATACGTACTCTCCCATACATTGAAAAAGTATTAAGCACCTTCCAATGTAGCTGGGGTTACTGGTATCCTGTTGAGATGGGAATTGTTTCAGAAGTTAGTTTACATCCCCAGCTAGGTCTGTCTGAAATATCAAGTTGACACGCTCCCTTCCCCATGAGCTATGCAAAAAGGTGCTTAGCGTTTTCTCTCCTATACTCTCCCATACATTGAAAAAATATTAAGCACCTTCCAATGTAACTGGGGTTACGGGTTACCTATTGAGATGGGAATTGTTTCAGAAGTTAGTTCACATCCCCAGCGAGGTCTGTCTAAAATATCAAGTTGACACGCCTCCTCTCTCATGAGCTATGCAAAAAGGTGCTTAGCGTTTTCTCTCCTATACTCTCCCATACATTGAAAAAATATTAAGCACCTTCCAATGTAACTGGGGTTACGGGTCACCTATTGAGATGGGAATTGTTTCAGAAATTAGTTCACATCCCCAGCTAGGTCTGTCTGAAATATCAAGTTGACACGCCTCCTCTCTCATGAGCTATGCAAAAAGGTGCTTAGCATTTTCTCTCCTATGCTCTCCCATACATTGAAAAAATATTAAGCACCTTCCAATGTAGCTGGGGTTACGGGTCACCTATTGAGATGTGAATTGTTTCAGAAATTAGTTCACATCCCCAGCTAAGTCTGTCTGAAATATCAAGTTGACACGCCCCCTCCCGCATGAGCTATGCGAAAAGGTGCTTAGTGTTTTCTCTCCTATACTCTCCCATACATTGAAAAAAAATGCGTGCGTGTGTGTGTGTGTGTGTACGTGTGTGTGTGTACGTGTGTGTGTGTGTGTGTGTGCGTGTTTACGCGTGCGTGTGTGTGTGTGTGTGTGTGCGTGTTTACGCGTGCGTGTGTGTGTGTGTGTGTCTACGTGTGTGTGTGTGTGTGTGTGTGTGTGTGTGTGTGTGTGTGTGTGCGTGCATGAATACGCATGAGTAAAATATATAGGACGAATGGCTTCACTACAAGGTTTGCTTAATTGATTTAACATGCCATTATGTGAGGATTCCATAATAGTTCATATCCTATGTAAACTTGCATGATTCAAAACAAAGTTAATATCATAACAATATTAGCATGCAACTACATAATCAAATTCTTAGAATGTTACGGTAAATACATGTTTAGACAAGGTGTCTTACTAATGATGTCAACATGCGTACAAGCACAATAGGTGTAATTAGACATGAGAACAGGATGTTTACTGCTTCAGCTAGAAACCTACCATACATGCATGGACATTTATTCATCAATTAGTAATCTACCTACCCTAGGGCCTCTTCTTCCACTCACTGTTTGACACAAATGAGCATAACATAATTACAAGAATAATATTATTATGTGTTATGTATTATATGGGATTATCATATGTAATTATTACATATTGAACATTTTATTAATTCTGTGAAAGAGTGTCTCTTTATCCACTCACTGAATAGGGACCTGAATGGGACAACAGGAGACAATGCGTTGTTGTATTTTTTACTAAATTACACGAAAGTGTGTATGTACTATAGGCATATATCCCTTTTACAATGTATATGCAAACTTTCTGCATTAATATATTATAGGTCTCTCTGTAAACATAGCATGCAATCATACAGAAACATTAAGATAAATTAGTACACATAAACACATGTGGTTCGCATTCTATTAATTTTGGAAATCATCAAAGCTAGGTCTGGTAAGAATATGAATCTGACACAGCCCCTATGCAAGAAGGTGTTTAGCATTTTATTCTCCTGTTCCCTCCCATACATTGAAAAATATATTAAACACCTCCAAATGTGGCTACGGGTACTGGCCACGTATTGAAATGGGAATTGTTTCAGCATATACTTCATCCCATCAGCTAGGTCAGGTGAAAATATTGGATTGATATGCCCTCTCTCAAATGAGGTATGCAAGAGCATTAGCATTATTTCGTCTATTTTCTCCCATGCATTGGAAAAAAATAAACAACTCTGAATGTAGCCAAGTGAGACGGGCAATTTTTGTCTGGTTTGGAATATCAAGTTCACACGGCTACTCTCCCATGCATTTATGCAAGAAGGTGGTGAACGTTCCATTCTCCTATATATTCTTTACCATACATTCAATTTGAAAAAAAACATTAAGCACCTCAGAATAGAGCTGGGGTTGCAGGGCACGTATTTAAATGGGAATTGTTTGAACATTTACTTCTTGCCATCAGCTACATCTGGTGAAAATATGAAGCTGATACGGCCCCTTGTATACTATAAGAGCTTTGATTTGTTGGGTATAATTCTACTATGTATGCCCTCTCTATTATAGAAGTCTCATTCGACTTTCTTCTGGAAACATCATCTGTCATCCATGATATCTGGTACATCTTCCAACATACTGTTCAACATTCCACAGTAGATTGGTGCTGAGTACACTTATTGTTGTCAGCAATTTGGAATATTCCCGCTGGGTGGAGGTAACTCCTGCCTTCAATAATATTGCTGGTACTTCTGATGTGGGGAGTGTAATGTAGAATGACATGACTGTAAATCTGAGGCAACAACGTTTCTTCCCCTTAAGCTTAGCATTTAATTGTTATCTATATACCTATGGGGATGACTGAAGAACTACATATCGGAAATGGATGGCAGATTGAACTCATGATCAGAAAACTTGTTCAATGGTAATGGCTATGAACATTGTAAAGTGATATGCACTGCCAGTAGTAACACAAGAAGGCATTATGATATTATGCTAAGGTACTCGGTAATGATCTTCATAATACAAAAATTATAATAATATAGGTGGAATGATAATATGGACAGAATCCCAACAATTAGAAACACTAACTATGACAACACATGCACATGCACAATGTCAATGCATATATATACAATGGACATACTCATGGACAACACTGTTACACACACATAACAAGAGGCCACACAAGTAAGTTTGCTGGCAATCCCACCATAATGGGAGGCCACACAAAGCTTGTTGACCATCACACTGATAGGAGGCCATACAAGTGAGCTTGCTGACCACCACATTCATGCATGAGAGGCAATAGAGCACATCCTCACAACACATGCTACAAGAGGTCAAACATGTGGGCTCTGAATTATCAGGTTGAGGCAGCTGGCTACTCTTATAATGTGAATGTGTGCGTCATGTGTTTACACAATGCTATGTGGACTTACTGGATTCAAGGATCACCTATGCTATACTTGCATGATTCAACACAAGGTTACAATCATAACAATATTATAGAATGCAACACAAAGAAGTATTATAATGTTATGGTAAATATATACATGTTACAACAAGGTGTCTCACTAATAATGTTGACATGCAATTGTAGAAGCATGCAAGGTGTAAAATGATACAAAACAGGATGTTTACTGCTTCAGGTAGAAAAGCACATGCATAGACATTTATAGGTCATCAATTAGTAATCTACCTACCCTCTTCCTCCACTCACTGTTTGAAACAAATGAGCAATTGATGGAAAACCAAAATGGGAGATATCAGATTGATGCCATCGTCTTGTATTCTTCCCAAAATGCACACACAACACTCAACTATAAATGCAAGTTCCACGTGCATATAATACATGTGTGTGTGGAAATGTTTTTGTACATGCTATGTGTGTGTTTAATGTATGTGTTTGTACGTGTGTGTGTGTGTGTATGTGGGTGGATGTCTCATTCCCTGTGTGTTAATGTGCATGTGTGTGTATCATGTGTTTACACAATGCTATGTGGTCTCACTCGATTCAAGGCTCACCTACATAACAATGTCAACATACAAACATACAACAGAGGAAGGATTGAAGTATTATAGTGCACAGTTCAGATAATTATGTACAACAACCTTGAAAGGGATAAAGATTAGAGCAAAACTGAGAACAAATAAAGGATGATAAATCATGGCCTATTCATGTGGTGATGGGGCCTTCATTTGAGGAACATTGACAGGAAAGTGTACACTCTGAGAATATTTCCCTCACACAGTATCCAACCAAACACAGACAGAAGGAAAACTTAGTAGTGCAAATGTACAGATATTGTACACATATCCTGGAGAGCAAAATGAATTAACTTAATATACATGTATTGGCTATAGTATTATTTGAAATATTATGACATATTGAATATGACAGAATATGGGGTCAGATAAGTTAATACCCATTAATAAACAGTCCATCCTGTGAGGAATGCTATAAAATAGTACCAGGAATCTGACTTGCACCTCAGACGTGTACATTGTCAATGAATATAATTATTGACAGTGGGTGTGCCTTCAAGTGACTATTAAATTAGTCTGTTCTGCTGTGGTTACCACAAACTAGTACTGACAAACTGAGTGCACTGGCAGGAGCTACAGTTATGGCACCAAACGTTAAGGTCTTTCTACAAGTGGCTCTTTTGTGCTATGTGGTGACTACCAGTATTGGGGGTAGCATTGACTTCCAAAAGGCATTTGCCACACTTCAGAAGGAAGTGGAGGATCTCAAACAGCAGTCCCAAGAAGAAATAAAGTCGCTGGTGTCTGAAATCAAGTTACTTCACCAGAAGAACGAACAGCTGGAAAGGAGGTTAAAGCAACTTGAAACCAAAGGTTAGTTGCACTGAGGTTTGTTGCAATCTACGTATATTTATGGTGACATATCCTGCATGGCTGTGACCAGAAACAGTGTCACTGTAGCTAGTCCCTTACCAACAATACCTTCTAATTATAGTACCTCTGTATGAATATTACATTTCTGAAGAAGGTAAAGGGGTAATAAATCAATCAGTACAAAAATCAAAAGTCATTCATGGTCACAGTCACATTAGTATACTTAACTGTCTCAATCAACTACCCTGCACATATACTGCAGATCCTAATGTGGAGTGAATGCAGGCATGCATGTGTGTGTGTATGTGTGTGTGTGAGGGTGTGTGTGTGTGTGTGTGTGTGTGTGTGTGTGTGTGTGTGTGTACGTGTGTGTGTGTGTGTGTGTGTGTGTGTGTGTGTGTGTGTGTGTGTGTGTGTGTGTGTACAAATTGTGTAGTGCTCTTTGGTGGATAAAGGAGTACATGTAAGATAGGGGTACATGTTGTATAATGTATACTTAATAGTTAAGATATAATAAACAATTTGTTGTCCTTTAATGTCATCTCATTATCACTCATACAATTGTTGCACAATTAACATGTTTGCACACTTTAATGAATTCTCACGTTACACATACCCTGTGAAAATAATTTTAGACTACTTGTCTTAAACAGAATGGGACAAACCTCTACAAAGAATGAGACGTGGAGAAGGCACTGTTTCCCCAACACCTGAATCTTGCGTTTGTCCACCTGGACCACCTGGACCACCTGGTCAAACTGGATCAAAAGGTGAAATGGGAAAGCGTGGAAAACAAGGCAAAATAGGAGCAATGGGGTTGAATGGAACAAAGGGTGAGAAGGGTGAACAGGGAGATAAAGGACCTTCAGGAATGGCTGGACAGAAAGGTGAACCAGGACTAAAGGGACCGCAAGGACTGCCAGGAAGTAATGGACCAATAGGTGAACCAGGAGTAAAGGGATTGCAAGGACTGCCAGGACAACCGGGATTCAATGGAACAAAGGGAGAAACGGGTAAACAAGGAGTTAATGGAACAAACGGTGAACGTGGAGAAACAGGAAATAGTGGACAGAAAGGTGAACCAGGAGTGAAAGGACAACAAGGACTACAAGGACCACAGGGACCACCAGGAGATAGAGGATGTAAAGGAGACATAGGACCCCATGGACCAAAAGGAGACATAGGACCCAAAGGAGACATAGGACCCAAAGGATTATGTGGAACACAGGGCAGAAATCCAGGAGGTAATGGGACAGCATGTGAACCACCACAAGAAGTGATGCAATGATGACCGTAATCACAAGGAAAGTAAGGATTATTGACAAATCTACAAACAATGCGTCAGAAATAAAAATAAATAAATAAATGAAACCAAACAATTAATTTTCTTCTATTAGTGCTAAATCCTTGTAATCAGTTCAAGAATTAATAAAAGCAGGTATAACATAATTATATCATTATAATTATTATGATTATTCTTGATAACATACGTACACGAGTAACACTGCATACTATCTAAGTTGAACTAAATCAAATAGATTTGAATTGTCACAGTAATTGAATATGGAATCAATATCTTTCAACAATACTTAATTGGAGAGTCAAAGATAATACATTGCATCATGATCAAGTAATCAGGTAGACATACAAGTAGTAGAAAATAATTGATCTCTTGGGATCATAACCATGCCAACTCATTGTACACAACACTTTAACCTATAGCTATAGAGTCAATGACATGTAGGTTTATTGCAAATACTGCTGAATTTGAACTGCCTAACTTCATAATATTATAAATAATTTGTGGAGAATCTGTATAAATCTTCATGCACGTGAGGTCATTCAAAAATCAAATTAAACATGAATCTAGATCTTAAATTCAATCAAATAAACCCTTTTCACTTATTAAATTTTTATAAAATGTGATATAATATATACTGCATGCCTTTGTATATAGAATTCTTGTTTTGGCATGATATATAAAGAGTGATAATAAAATAATATATAATAATAACACATATGATATAACATATTTTCATACAAATATTAATAGATAATATATACGTAAATCATACGATAAAGAGAGCAGCTGTTGGATATCAGTGGCTAATGGTGGTTATATTAATGGATAGTCAATAATTATTTAATCTTACAACCACACTGAGATGCTCTAGGTTTAAGGTATCAAAGACCAATATCGAGAATACCGGAGAAATGTGATAAATGTTTAGCCTTCTTCAGTTTAGAGCATGCTCTTGACGGTAAGAAAGGTGGGTTAGGGTGACTAAGGGTCACAATATGAGATTAGAGATGCACTTGGTGATATAGCAGCAATTTTAATAGCATATCTGTGAGTGGGAGGGATTTGGCAGACACAGACCAAGGCATTAATGGATATTTGTGTCATTGACACTGATGTTAGATCACATGTCTCAAGAAGTGTTCAATCTGTACTCAAACCGGCAGAGAAGAAGAAGTATATATCATGAAGCAGCAATCTTCTATGCGATTTGCGGTCTCAGTTGATGGGGAGAGAGGCTTCTTCTGTAATGAACCGACTAGGAGAGAAACTGTTATAGATTAAATTGTTATAGATTAAACTTTCAGTAAAGGTGATGGGATCGGTGAAAAGGATTAATCACACAAATAGTAGAAACATATATAGTTTACTTTTATCAATAAACATAATCCACCTCATTCATGAAATGTTGTACAGGGAGTGTAAGGTCAAAATGGGAACAAAATGGGAAATGAGGTACAGAAGGAGAATTAGGATTTGGAGGGCAATCAGGACTGCTAGGATCAACATTCAGGATTGTAAGAAATTTTATTAAAGGTCCATCCATAATAATATTATAGTGATAATGAGCAGACTTAATGTAAAAAAAACTTCATTGGATGCATACTGTTGTAGATATACGAACTAAAATAACATTGTAATAATAATAAATACAATTTATTAGTAGAGGATCTGTTTTGATAAAAAAATTAATTGCACAACATAATGAACCATAATATGGGTACGGTATAACTGTAATGTAGCAATAACAACAAGAGAACATTGATGGAACATGGTATTTTTCCCCATGACAAGGAAAGAAGTGTTGTGTATCTAATTTGATGTTATAACTTTACTCATAATAGTATATAATATTCAATATAATATTATATGAATATCAGCAATGAACAGTGAATATATGAATACGTACTAAAAGCTAAGGTTGCAATTGATTACATGTATATGTACTGCCTCAATACATGCATTCAATATGTGCAAGGTTTAACTGTTACTTCAATATATATATCTTCCATGAAACTATTACAATTCAGATTTTGTTAATTCATAGGGATACACCCCTGAATAATCAACAGTGGGTGTAATTACAGTTAAGGTGTGGAGATCTAGGTGGGCAATACTCCTGTTGGAATCTTCAGACACCAAAAAGCTGCTTATCCTCCACACTAAAGTGTACATAGCGGACATTATGCGCATATCAGGATTGCACAGTTTTTTTTTGATTTCATAGTTATATTGCTTTTATCTATAGTTATATTGTTTCACACTTGTACTGCATTTGTATTGCTATATACATCCTGCTGATATCAGGGTGGCTATGCTATGTTATCATTGCAGTGTTGTATCTGCATGCATGACGGTATGTTGCCTACAGTTTGCCTAATGTTTCAGAAGAGGGTGATCCTCATATACAGATATATACAGTGGAACCTCTCTATAAAGGACACGTTGGGACCATAATTTTAGTCCTTATTACAGAGGTTTCCTCAATTTAGAGGTTATTTTATACACTTCAGTACTACACTGGGACACAGAATGGTGTCCTTATTATAGAGGTTTCCACATTTCAGAGGTTTGTAATAGAGAGGTTCCACTGTATATCCTTATATCATGTGTATATAAGGATCAACTAACATGGAACACATCATCTCTATACAGGGACATTATGCATATCAGTATTGCAGAGTTAGTTACTGCGTTCATCTATAATCTTATTGTTATCAAGATTGTATGTGTGCGTGTGTAAATATTTAGTGGTTAAGACATGGGCACAAGGGCATTATGACATATAAATACCGAGTCCCGAGGGCGCGAAGCGCCCGAGGGCGAGTGTATTTTATATGTCATAATGCCCGAGTGTCCATGTCTTAACCATTATAGCATCCGTTGCTAACGCTTTATACTGTTGCTAGCGCTTTATACAATATAAAATTGCTGTATAATAGTACTGTTTCTATGGTAACGGATGCTATATATATATATATAATATTATTTATACAGTGGTGATTGGAATCAATGGTACCAAAACTCATTGGGAACTACCAAGTGCTCTTGTGTGCTCCTATGTATACTCCAACATTTTGTTCTTGAGGCATTATTTTTAGTCTAGCAGTGAGGTGATTCGTATCATACCTGTATGGCCATACCTGCTATGGTGCTACATTGAATGTGTATGTGTGTGTATTTTCAACATTCATGTGTGTGTATGTGTATATATAATAGCATATAGTACATAGGACAAAAGGGCTTCACTGCAAGGTTTCACTCAATTGATTTAACATGCAGTCATGTAAGGATTCTGTCTGAATGTGTGCAGATGTCTTACTAATAGTGTTAACATGCAATCGTACAAGCACACAAAGTGTAATTGGACATGAGAACAGGATGTTTACTGCTTCAATTAGAAACCTACCGTACATGCATGGACATTTATAAGTCTTCAATTAGTAATCTACCTACCCTCTTCCTACACTCACTGTTAGGCATAATTGAGCAATTGATAGGGGATGCGTGCGTGTGTGTGTGTGCATGTATGAATGTGTATGTATTACATGCATGTAATATGCATTTGCACACTGGTGTGTGTAGGTGAATATGATTACATATAAAAGATAGTGCAAAATGGCTTCTCTTAAGGTTTCATTAAATCGAGTTATCATGCAGTCATATAAGGATCTAATATTTAATAAGTGTGTACATTGTCAGGTAAGAGTGTGTGCATATATGCTATGCCCAAGCCTAACTTGCCTGATTCAGCACAAGATTACAATCACAACATTATTAGCATGTAGCTACAAAATGTCAAATCAAGGCAAGTATAAAGGAAAGTTTCAAGTGTATACAATACCATGTACATCTGCATTTGTTTTGTTTGTGTATATGTGCGTGTGCATGCATGTGTTAGCACAATGCTATCTGAAATTGCATGTTTCAAGGCTGACGTACATAACATGCAAACATAAAACACAGGCAGATTTAAGTATAGTACACAGATTGGATTATTATGTACAGCAACCTTGAAAGGGATGGAGAGTGCATACCAAAACTCAGAGGTACATTGATAGTAGGGTCCACATTCAGAATCATTGCTTCACACAGTATCCAACCAAACACACACAGAGGAAAACTGACAATAACCAACACATTAGAAGCCTTATGAAATATCGTGTGTGACCTTTCAAAGTCACCTACTCTGGCTGTAAACAACCTCTACTATCAGTGATCCTGCTAGCTATAGACTGTGCAAGCATCAACTGCCAGAGAAAAGAAGGGAAGGATATCCAGAAAGTTGGCTATCTAGATTATACCTACATACTCTATTCTTGCTTTTGTATGATGTCATCACAACGGTATATAGAAATTATGACTAGTGTATGGATACAATGCATACACATATATACATGCAAATGTGTTCATGCATACACTAGTGTGCAAGTATTTTGTGTGAGTTCATGTGTATGTGTGCATTTGCAAGTGAGTGTGTGCATGTATAAGAACAGATGTTACTTGCTAGATTCACAGCTCATGATCACGTACATAGCAATATTTACATAGAAACATGGCAGAATTGAAGTATATAGTGTAGCTAGGATAATTTGAGAGTACATACCAAAACTCTGCTCAACTAGAGGATGACAAACATTTACTTCATTCATGTGGTGATGGAATTGTTCTCTTGAGGAACATTGACAGGAAAGTGTAGAGAATAATTCCCTCACACAGTATCCAACCAAACACAGACAGGAGGAAGGCTTGTTAGTGAAAAGCACAGAATGTGGGATCAGTTCTGTTAATACCCATAAAACAGTCTATTCTGCCAGGAATGTTATAAACTAGTATTGTATACACCAGGAATCTGACTTGTGCTGCAGATGTGTACATTGTCAATGAATATCGCAAATTCAATGTAATTCACTAGCCAAATAATTTTTACACCAAACGTTTCGATCATTTCACCACCCGCCTTATTATTATTCACACGTCATCTTATCATCACCTGTCACCACACGCATAAAAGACGCACTCACACCCTGTATTCCATACCACTGAAGAAGACAGCAGTCAGCTGTCGAAACGTTTGGTGTAAAAATTATTTGGCTAGTGAATTACATTGAATTTGCGATATATGACTACACCTAGCCGTTCAACCATTTTTGCATTGTCAATGAATATCATTAAAAGTGGGTGTGTCCTTCAAGTGACTATTAAATTAGTCTGTTCTGCGGTGGTTACCATAAACTGACACCAAGAAACTGAGTGTGTTGGCTAGAGCTACTGTTATGGCACCAAATGTCAAGGTCTTTCTACAAGTGGCTCTTTTGTGCCATGTGGTGACTACCAGTATCGGGGGTAGCATTGACTTCCAAAAGGCACTTGACACACTTCAGAAGGAAGTGGAGAATCTCAAACAGCAATCTCAAGAAGAAATAAATTCTTTGGTGACTGAGTTGAATGAGCTGAGGCAGCAGTCGAAACAGGAAATCAAGTTACTTCACCAGAGATTAGAGCAAATTGAAGCCAAAGGTTAGTTGCACTGAGGTTCATTGCAAACTATTTGTACAGTGCCATATCCTGTCTGTGACCAGAAATAGTTACAGTGTAACTCCAGCTGGTGCCTTACCCACAATACCATTTGATTATAGTATACGTACCTCTGTATAAGTAATAAATGTCTGAGAAAAATTATGTGTGTGCAAGCTGAAGGGCCCTTAGCCATTGTTGACAAAGTAGTGATTTTGAATTGAACAGTTATGCAGTTTTGCGCCCTTGTTAGTTCTTGTTAATCGGGTCCAATGACCAAAAATGGAAGTAAGACTGTTACTTATCAGAAATAAAATATTGTGCAGAGTGGTCTTGTGTAGCCAGCCACTTTTCCTGATTGCTTCCTCATTGGTATCCAGTGTCAATGTAGTCTGTCTAGCTAGACCGTCCCTGCACACTGAGATGTCTTCTGCACTTTCTGCTCATGAGTCGTGTGCAGGGACGGGCTAACTAGCTAGACTACTGATTAATCACCAGTCGTAAAGAAGTGGGCGTAATTGGAAAGCAATCACACTTATTAGACTGAGTATATGGTCATCCAATAGACGGGATGTGGAGCCTTTAGAGTCCTTTTCACATTTCAGGTAAGTACGAAATTGAAGCCATGGAATGAAGGTTAGGGGTAATAAGGTGGGGTTAACTTCTGCTTCGCTAACTTCCTGTAATTAATCAATTTGCTTGGACTATTAATGATGATTAGATTCAAAATGAAAATCACTTGATTAATTGATTAATTGTTCCAGCACTACTTTAAACCTAAAGATTACCACTGTTACAGTTGTGGTGTGTGTGTGTGCATACACATGCGTGTGCACTGGGTATAATGTGTATAATGTGTGTATGTATGTGTGTGTACAGTGTTCACACACATGCGTACACACCAGTGTTAAGTTATGTGTGTATGCAGATAGTTGATATATGTACATGTTACATTTAAGTATATTATTAAGATGTATATCAAGTTAGCTTAAGTGTGTGTATACAAAAGTTATACTATAATTGTTCCTGTGGTGTATATGAATGGGAGTACATTGTGAGAGAGGGGTACAAGTTGCATATTATATGTATTTATGTATTATTGTATACAATTTGTCATCTTTTGCCAATTCATTTTCACTTCATACAATAATAGCACAATTAGCAATGTGTACATGCTTAAATGTAATTAAAAAATTGTTATCATAATAAAAATTGTTATACTCTTTGAACCTCCTGAAACTTTAATAGAATAAAAGTCCCACCTTAATTATGTATTGGATAGGTCACAGACACTAAGTGATACTTAAGTGATTGTCTAGACTGTGTCTTTAGTGATGTTATTTGTTTACATTCATTTCTTTATCAATATCCTGTCAGTTAACGTGTGTGTCTTATGTATGTTCTATTTAATCAAGTGTATTTTAGTTGTCAGTCATGCATGACCAGCAAGCAAGCAGTAATAATCTAGTGACCAACGGTGTTTACACAATAGTTCTGCCAAAGCGCCCCTCTTCTCGACAAATATCTTATGGCTAACAGTTCCCCACGTTGAAATAAGAATACCTGATACTGATACCTAATACCTGTAACTAGTGAATTTGCATTATCAGAAATTATTTAGACAGCTCTAGCTTAACCTAAATAATTTCCTTAACATAAATAAATATTCACATTACACAACCTTGAAAAATAATCTACTTGTCCTTAACAGAATTGGACAAACCTCTACAAAGAATGAGACGTGGAGAAGGCACTGTTTCCCCAACACCTGAATCTTGCGTTTGTCCACCTGGACCACCTGGTCCACCTGGTCAAGCTGGACCAAATGGTGATAAGGGACAGCGTGGAAGTCGAGGCAAAATGGGAGCAATGGGGTTGAATGGAACAAAGGGTGAGAAGGGTGAACAGGGAGATACAGGACTTCAAGGAATGGTTGGACAGAAAGGTGAACCAGGACAAAAGGGATTGCAAGGACTGCCAGGACAACCTGGACTCAATGGAACTACGGGAGAAAAGGGTGAACAAGGAGTTCAAGGAGTTAATGGAACAAAAGGTGAATGTGGAGAAATGGGACATCCCGGAAAGAATGGACAGAAAGGTGAACCAGGACTAAAAGGACCACAAGGACCACCAGGACCACAAGGAGACATAGGACCCGAAGGGCCACCAGGACCACAAGGAGACATAGGACCCCAAGGACCACCAGGACAACAAGGAAACATAGGATCCCAAGGACCACCTGGACCACAAGGGAATCAAGGAGTTAATGGAACAAAAGGTGAACGTGGAGAAACAGGACAATCAGGAAATACTGGACAGAAAGGTGACCCAGGACCACAAGGACCACCAGGACCAAAAGGAGACATAGGACCTCCAGGACCCTAAGGATAAAGGGGACAAAGGACAATGAATATATCGGAATAGACAGTAGTAACTACCTAATAGATAGGAATGTAATGATTATCAACAAATTTACAAACATCAGATCTAAAGTTAATGAAAAGAAAGAAATAACTTTAATTTACAATTATTTTCCCACTATTAGTAATGTAATTGTAATCTGTTTAGGAATTTGTGATTGCAGGTCTCTAGCTGATATTTTTGTGATCATTGCGAAAAACTATTAAGTAGTAAATGAGTTACACTGAATAGTATCTAAGTAGAACTAAATCAATTAAACTCTTACAGTAATTGAATTCGGATCCAATATCTTCAAACCATAATTAAATGCAGTGTCAAAGATAATATGTTTCATCAAAAGTCAAAAGTAATTACTGACACATAACCTATAAACAGGTACTAGACATATTATGAGTAGTGGAATCTACTCAAGCTTTTGGAATAACTGAACTCTTATGATCGTAAGCATGGCAGCTCAATGTACACAACACTTTGACTTATAGCTATAGAGTCAATGATATGTAGGTTTATTGCAAATACTGCTGAATTTGAACTGACTAACTTCTGAATCATAATATTATATTCAATTAGTTCGAGAATCTCTATAAATCACCATGCAATTGAGATCAATCAATAACCAAATTGAACACTAATCTCTTAAGTTCAATCAATTATCATTTTACTTAATATAGAATTTTTATATAATCTGATACCACATGCCTTTGTAGAAATTTATTATCTATATGTGCTATACTATTCTCAGTTCAACTTCCGGTATGTTACACCCGTATATAATTCTTTAGCTCAATCATTTAAACCCTATTTCTTTTTGAATTCTTATAGAATTTGATACCACATACCTATGTAGACTTTTATGTACTATAATATTCTCAATTCAACTACCAGTATGTTACACCCACTTATAATTCTTATATAATATATATATATATATATATATATATATATATATATATATATATATATATATATATAATACATATATTAGATAGATAAATAGATATAACAGAAAAAAAGGGAAAAAAAGAAAAGAAAAAATAAGGCAAATCACAAGCATGTTCCTAAAATAGCGTTGCAGTTGAATCTTTGGAGGGTGATACTGATTTTCTGGCACAATTTGAAGTAAGCCAGTGGATCATGATTTAGAAGGTGAGATCGAGATGCTAATTCTTTCAGGAAGGAGTATCTCTGCTTATGGGCTGCTGAAGTAGGAGGAGGTAAATCTGTGCTGAACTTGTGCCAAATAATATTATATATATATATATATAATTGTGAGAAGCATAAATACCGGTACAAAAGCATACATCTAGACATTACAGCACGACAAAACAGCCTCAGTATTGGTTTAACACGTACCCACAAGTCGTAGAGCCAAACAGACCTATATGAGTTCATTCTGACTGACCCTCTCCCTGATATCTCCAATAAATAAAATACAAACCTTTCTGCGTACGGTTTCCACATTGTAACAACTTTTTGAAGACATCTGACCAACAGTCCTGCATTGTAGTGTTGCCATCTCAGGTTAATATGTTTTGTGTTTAGAAGAAGTAAAAGTCGGATCCATTTTAATGGAATCCTAGGCGATCCCAACACAATCAGTAAGACACACAAATTGTACACTGGAGGATAAAAAAGACTTAATGGAGGCCAATTTGGTGTAACTCTTGGTCGACAAAACTGCCTGGATAGTCTTGCTGAGATTGGATGAAGTTTGTACTAAAATACATACTCAAAATCTCCTTTAGGAATGGAATCTTCATCTGCAATGTAGAAACACTCGAAAATGAGTGATTTTCTATGTCCAGTGGGAAGGCAAAGGAACTTATCGTTTCCCGATAGGACAATGGTCAATGTGCATTTCTGATACACCGTCAATTAATCTAATTGCTGTAAACCCAAAAGAGCAAAGCGAAGAGTTCAGGACATCAAAGATACTGCTGTTAGAGTATCTATGAGGACACCAAGATGTATATCTCCTAGCACTAACTAATAATACAAACGAACCAGCTCCATGAATATCGTTGGCCAGATTTTGTATCAGAAAAGGTGTGAACTAATCTTATTTGCCCCTAGACTGTCCCTTCCCTTTACGCCTCTGGGTGCATGTGTGCAGGACAGTCTAGCATGCCAGACTACTCTTCCTCATATATATGCATTACAGTGCTCTATTCCACATGTATTAATCTCTACAGACCATCTCTCACACCATATTTGTGAACACTGTAATCTCCTCTTTATATCCTCCACATTCTCTGTCAACAAAGCCGCATGAAAACCGCAAAAGCAGGCTAGACACCAACACTCCACCACACAAATCCCTTGTATGTTGTGAGTCGAGTGTGCATGTATGTGTGTGTGTTAACTTTGTGTTATGCATGTTTGGCCATAGCAAGTATATGTTCTAAATAGGAAAATTTTCAGTAAAAGTTGATGAGATCAGTGAAAAGGATCAATTGTACAAATGCCCAAAATTTTACATATTATATGTGTAGAAACATAATTTACTTTTATCGATAAACATAACCCACCTCATTTATGAAATGTTGTACAGGGAGTGTAGGGTTAAAATGGGAACAATGAAAAATGATGTACAAAAGGAGAATTAGGATTTGGAGGGCCACCAGGACTGCTAGGATCAACAGGATTGTAAGAAATTCCACACGGACTAATAATAATTATTATTAATGTCATTGGGTGCATACTGTTGTATATATATGAACTGAAAAACTTTGTAATAAATTAAATAATAAAATACAGTTAGTAGGGGATCCGCATTGATTAGAAATTTATTGCACAACATAATGAACCAAAATTATGGGTAGTGTATGACCATAATGTAGCAATAACAACAGGAGAACATTGATGGAACAACATAAACTTTGCAGTATAAGGTATTTTCCTTCCCGCCAAAAAGAGAAGTTTTGTATAATTTGATACCATAACATTAATCATAATACTATATATATTCAATATATATGAATATCAGCAATGAACAGTGAATAGATTATACATACTAAAAGCTAAGGTTGCTTACATATTATGTACTGCCAATAAAGTTTGATTTTACAAACATACAATCATACATACATTCAATGCATATATTCAATATGTCCAAAGTTTAACTGTTTCTCCAATCTCATTTATAAACAATTCAGATTCCGTCAATTCATAGGAATACATCCCTGAATAATCAACAGTTGGTGTAATCACAGTTAAGATGTGGGGATCTTGGTGGGCTATTTCCTTGTCGGAGCCATCAGACGCCTTACAGCTGTTTACCCTCCACAATAAAGTGTACATAGCAAACATCCAGTCCACAGAACACTGCAGGCACAAATCACTACCAGTGGCTACCTCCCCGAGGTCAGTACCCTCAGTAGATGATCAATTGGAGAACAGGAACTACATACCGTATAACCAGAAACATTGGCAGAAAGAATATTTGGGGGTTCGTCGAATTTTAGGGTATTGGCGTTTTTTTTGGCGGATGGCAAGCCCAGGTTATAATGAGGTAGACTGTCAGAATTGTGTTCCTTTCTCTTGAAGTACCGATACATCGCCATGATTATTCGAGCCGAAAGGACGCGCAACCTAGGATTGCGTCCCTTTATTGTGACGAAATCCCAAAATTTTGCATGAGTGTTATGACGGCGAGTGGCAGTGATCCCTCCATCACTAAAACTGTGCTCTCATCACCAGATCCCTCAAAGAAGTTCTTCGGTCTCAAGTTCTGAACATTGTATCCTCCCAGTCTGGTCACCAGCTGGAGTGTGAAACATTGTACCATGTCAGGTGTTCCATTGCAGAGCAAGGAAGCAAACATGTGAAGATCACCAACAGAGATACAACAATACAATAAAAATAACAATTTATAAACACATTGCTCACAGCTGACCAGGGGAACTCCACTACAGGGAGTGCTAATTAGTCTTAATGCTATACAACAACCTATTGTACACTGCGTGTATATAGAGTGATTATAGTGATGAGTAGCTGTAAACTGAACCACAGTTACTACCAGATAGCAGCGATATAATGTTATTGTTGACATATCCTCTAACAGAGCTATAGGAGTGAAATGTTGTAGGATTCATTCAACGCATTTATGCGCGCGCACACACACACACACACACACACACACACACACACACACACACACACACACACACACGCACACACACACACACACACACACACACACCAATTGAAGGTAAAAATTCTCAAATATACTACAGTGGACACTCAGTAATCTCCCAAATCCAGTTGGAAATCTCATTGAGTGTTACAGATTGGAAGTGACTGTAAAGGAATAGTGAGCCCCCTTAAACATAGAGGTCGTGTACAATAGGTGGGGTGGTACGGGTATCTGGAGCGAAATGGAATAAAATGGCTGCCTGTTTCACTTCACAATTGGGAAAGTCCAACCTTTTTTACTGCTAGATTAGCAGTATACACTACACCAAACATACACAAAATCAATTATTATCCTAATGAAAAACAACACATAGTAACTATTACCAGTATAAATGGAGCAGTATTTCAGTGACTCATGAGACCTTACCAATCTAACAAAGTCCCACTGCTTTCAATCAGTAGATCAACTAACATGGAACACATCATCTCTATACAGGGACATTATGCATATCAGTATTGCAGAGTTAGTTACTGCGTTCATCTATAATAATATTATTGTTATCATGCTTGTATGTGTGCGTGTGTAAATTTAATAATATTTATACAGTGGTGATTGGAATCAATGGTAACTACCAAGTGCTCTTGTGTGCTCATATGTATACTCCAACATTTTGTTCTTAATGGCATTATTTTAGTCTAGCAGCGAGGTGATTTGTATTAGTGTTGTTTTAGTTAGCAAAATCTATTTTAGTAATAGTTATAGTTAATCGACTGATGACAGAAAATAGAATCTTAGTTTTAGTTATAGTATGTAGCCAATTCCTAGATTTTAGTTATAGTTACAGTGTTCACTTCAAAATGCAAATATTCTAGTTATAGTTATTGTTACAGTATTAGTATTAGTTACAGTAATGAGTGTTGTACACGTACACTCTACCATCATGATATGCTCATGCCTACATAGTTCCCAATACTCCTAGTCTTCAATAATCTGCATATAAACACACCATTTCCATTTACTGGGAACACTTTTTATAGCGCTAATATGGTCTCTTTGTACTCCAACATAGTCTTGTAGAGTAACTATAAGACTTGTGGCAGATATTTGATTATAGTTTTATTTAGGGACATTAATCATGTTTTTAGTTACAGTTATAGTTTTTTGAAGGCGATACCTGTTCTTTTAGTTAGTTATAGTTATGATTAACTAAAAGGTCCAGAGCATTACTAAAACATATTTTAGTTATAGTTATGATTAATCAAAACAACACTAATTTGTATCATACCTGTATGACCATACCTGCTGTGGCGCTACATTGAATGTGTATGTGTGTGTAATTTCAACATTCATGTGTGTGTATGTGTATATAATATAATAGCATATAGTACATAGGACAAAAGGGCTTCACTGCAAGGTTTCACTCAGTTGATTTATCATGCAGTCATGTAAGGATTCTGTCCGAATGTGTGCAGATGTCTTACTAATAGTGTTAACATGAAATCGTACAAGCACACATGGTGTGATTCGACATGAGAACAGGATGTTTACTGCTTCAGTTAGAAACCTACCATACATGCATGGACATTTATATGTCATCAATTAGTAATCTACCTACTCTCTTCCTACACTCACTGTTAGACACAATCACAATCACACACAAATTGAGCAATTGATAGGGGATGCGTGCGTATATGTGTGTGCATGTATGAATGTCTATGTATTACATGCATGTAATATGCATTTGCACACTTGTGTGTGTAGGTGAATATGATTTCATATAAAAGATAGTGCAAAATGGCTTCACTTAAGGTTTCATTTAATTGAGTTATCATGCAGTCATATAAGGATCTAATATTTAATTAGTGCGTACATTGTCAGGTAAGAGTGTGTGCATGTATGCTATGCCCTAAGCCTAACTTGCCTGATTCAGCACAAGATTACAATCACAACACTATTAGCATGCAGCTACAAAATGTCAAATCAAGGCAAGTGTAAAGGAAAGTTTCAAGTGTATTCATGTACATTTGCATTTATTTTTGTTTGTGTACATGTGTGTATGCACATGTGTTAGCACAATGCTATCTAAAATTACAGGTTTCAAGGCTGACATACATAACACGCACACACACACACACACACACACACACACACACACTAATAATATAAGCATCACAACATAACATGCAAACATACAACATAGGCAGATTTTAGTATAGTTCACAGATTGGATTATTATGTACGGCAACCTTGAGAGGGATAGAGAGTGCATACCAAAACTCAGTTCAACTAGAGGATGATGAACCACTTTGGTTATTTCATGTGGTGACCGAATCTCTCTTTTGAGGTACATTGATAGCCGGGTCCACATTCAGAATCTTTGCTTCACACAGTATCCAACCAAACACACACAGGGGAAAACTGACAATAACCAACACATTAGAAGCCACATGAAATAATATCATGTGTGTAACCTTTCAAAGTCACCTACTCTGGCTGTAAACAACCTCTACTATCAGTGATCCTGCTAGCTATAGACTGTGCAAGGATCAACTGTCAGAGGAAAAGAAGGGAAGGATATCTGGAAAGTTGTGTTGAGATTACACCTTTTCATTTACTTGGCTACCTAGACCATACCTATATACCCTGTTCTTGTTTTTTGTACGATGTCATCACAGCGGTATATATATAAGATTATATAAAATTATGCATACACCTGCAAATGTGTTTGTACATAGGTTAGTGTGCAAGTATTTTGTGTGAGTGTATGCATATGTGTGCTTTTGCAGGTAGGTGTGTGCGTGTATATGTTACTTGCTAGATTCACAGCTCATGATCATGTACATAGCAATATCAACGTAGAAACATGGCAGAATTGAAGTACATAGTGCAGCTCAGATAATTATGCATAATCTTGAAAGCGATTGAGAGTACATACCAAAACTCTGCTAAACTAGAGGACTACAAACCACTTTACTTCATTCACGTGGTGATGGAAGGGTTCTCTTGAGGAACATTACAGGCAAGTGTAGAGAATAATTCCCTCACAACCCAACACAGACAGTAGAAAGGCTTGTTAGTGAAAAGCACAGAATGTGGGGTCAGTTCTGTAAATACCCATAAAACAGTCTATTCTGCCAGGAATGTTATAAACTAGTATTGTATACACCAGGAATCTGACTTTCACTGCAGATGTACACTGTCAATGAATATCATTAAAAGTGGGCGTGTCCTTCAAGTGACTATTAACTTAGTCTGTTCTGCTGTGGTTACCACAAACTGACACCAAGAAATTGAGTGTGTTGGCTAGAGCTACAGTTATGGCTACAAACGTTAAGGTCTTTCTACAAGTGGCTCTTTTGTGCTATGTGGTGACTACCAGTATCGGGGGTAGCATTGACTTCCAAAAGGCACTTGCCACACTTCAGAAGGAAGTGGAGGATCTCAAACAGCAGTCCCAAGAAGAAATAAATTCTTTGGTGACTGAGTTGAATGAGCTGAGGCAGCAGTCGAAACAGGAAATCAAGTTACTTCACAAGAGATTAGAGCAAATTGAAGCCAAAGGTTAGTTGCAATGAGGTACAGTGCCATATCATGGCTGTGACCAGAAACAGCACAGTGTCACTCCAGCTGGTGTCTTACCCACAATACCATTTGATTATAGTATCCGTACCTCTGTATAAGTAATAAATGTCTGAGAAATAATAAGTGTGTGCAAGCTGAGGGTTCCTTAGCCATTGTTGACAAAGTTGTGATTTTTAATTGAACAGTTATGCAGTTTTGACCTTGTTAGTTCTTGTTAATCGGGTCCAATGACCAAAAATGGAAGTAAGACTGTTACTTATCAGAAAAAAAAAACATTGTGCAGAGTGGTCTTGTGTAGCCAGCCACTTTTTCTGATCGCTTCCTCATTTGTATCCAGTGTCAATGTAGTCTGTCTAGCTAGACCGTCCCTGCACACTGAGATGTCTTCTGCACTTCCCACTCATGAGTCGTGTGCAGGGACAGGCTAACTAGTTAGTAAAGAAGTGGGTGTAACTAGAAAGCAGTCACACTTATTAGACTGAGTATATGGTCATTTAATAGACGGGATGTGGAGCCTTTAGAGTCCTTTACACGTTTCAGGTAAGTATGAAATTAAAGCCACGGAATGAAGGTTAGAAGTAATAAGGTGGGGTACATTGACTTCTGCTTCACTAACTTGATTTCTTCATGTAATTAATCAATTTGCTTGCACTATTTATGACGATCAGATTCAATATAAACATCACTTGATTAATTGATTAATTGTTCATACACTACTATAAACCGAAAGTATACCGCTGTTACAATTGTGGTGTGTGTGTGTGTGTGTGTGTGTGTGTGTGTGTGTGTGTGTGTGTGTGTGTGTGTGTGTGTGTGTGTGTGTGTGTGTGTGTGTGTGTGCATGCATGTGCATGTGCACTGTGTATAATGTATATATTAATGTGACACTGTATGTATGTGGGTGTATATTTAAGTTTACGTATATAGATTCATGCATATCCATTGCAAGTATTAGGCAAATTCAAGATACACCCTTTCTTCCTAGAATGTCATGTGGGTTGACATCAGATTGTATTATCAGTGGTTTGGGCTAGAGTAGTTCAAAACTATGCACTCAGCTAAACCAATGTACACACCAGTGTTATGTTTTGTGTGTGTGCAAATAGTTGATATGCATGTTACATTTAAGTAATATTAAGATACATATCACCAAATATGTTTAAGTTTGTGTACACAAAATTTTGCTATAATTGTTCCTATTGTGTGTATGAAGGGAGTACATGAGAGAGAGAAGTTCAAGTTGCATACTTTTCCCCAGTTCCCCACGTTGAATAAGAATACCTGATTCTTGATATCTGAAACCCGATACCTGATACCAGATACCTGAAACTACTGAACATGCATTATCAGAAATTATCTAGACAGCTCTAGCTTTACCTAACAGTCATGAATATCTCTCATTTTTCAATAATTTCCTCAATATTATAAATACTCACATTACACATGACCTTATAAAAATAATCTACTTGCCTATAACAGAATTGGACGAATCTCTCAACAGAATGAGACGTGGAGGAGACACTGTTTCTCCAATATCTGAATCTTGCAGTTGTCAACCTGGACCACCTGGTCAACCTGGACCACCTGGACCAATAGGTGAAAAAGGAAAGCGTGGAGAACGAGGCAAAAAAGGAGCAATGGGATTGAATGGGACAGATGGTGAGAAGGGTGAACAAGGAAATGCAGGACCTCAAGGGATGGTTGGACAAAAAGGTGAACCAGGACTAAAGGGATTGCAGGGACCTCAAGGACAACCTGGAGTCAATGGAACAACGGGAGAAAAGGGTGAACAAGGAGATCAAGGAGTTAATGGAACAAAAGGTGAACGTGGAGAAATAGGCCATCCCGGAGAGAATGGACAGAAAGGTGTACCAGGACTAAATGGTTCACAAGGACAACAAGGAGATAAAGGATCAAAAGGAGACAGAGGACTCCAAGGACTGCCAGGAGAAATAGGGCCCCAAGGACCACCAGGAACAATAGGAGATAGAGGACCCAAAGGGGACATGGGACCACGAGGACTAAAAGGAGACCAAGGAAACATAGGATCCCAAGGACCACCTGGACCACAAGGAAATCAAGGAGTTAATGGTACAAAAGGTGAATGTGGAGATAAGGGACAGAAAGGTGAACAAGGACTCAAAGGACAACCGGGACTCAATGGAGCCAAGGGAGAAAAGGGTGAACAAGGAGTTAATGGTACAAGAGGTGAACGTGGAGAAACAGGACAATCAGGAAATAATGGACAGAAAGGTGAATCAGGACTGAAAGGACCACAAGGACCAAAAGGAGGCAGAGGACGCCGAGGACCACCAGGACTGCAAGGAGATCAAGGAGGTAATGGGACAAAAGGTGAACGTGGAGATAAAGGACAATCAGGAAATGATGGACAGAAAGGTGAACCAGGATTGAAAGGACAACCAGGACTCGATGGAACCAAGGGAGAAAAGGGTGAACAAGGAGATCAAGGAGTTAATGGAACAAAAGGTGAACGTGGAGAAATAGGACAATCAGGAAATAATGGACAGAAAGGTGAACCAGGACTAAAAGGACCAAAAGGACCAAAAGGACCACAAGGAGACCCAGGGCCATCAGGAGATAGAGGACCAAAAGGAGACATAGGTCAAAAAGGAATACAAGGAATAAAAGGAGAAATTGGACCACAAGGAGAAATAGGACCCCAAGGGCCACCAGGACCACCAGACATAGGACACCAAGGACCACAAGGATAAATGGGACAAAGGACAATGAATATATCGGAATAGACAGTAGTAACTACTTATAGGAATGTAATGATTATCAACAAATTTACAAACATCAGATCTAAAGTTAATGAAAAGAAAGAAATAACTTTAATTTACAATTTTTTTCCCACTATTAGTAATGTAATTGTAATCTGTTTAAGAATTTGTGATTGCAGGTCTCTGATATTTTGTGATCATTGCGAAAAACTATTAAGTAGTAAATGAGTTACACTGAATAGAATCTAAGTAGAACTAAATCAATTAAACTGTTACAGTAATTGAATTCGGATCCAATATCTTTAAACCATAATAAAATGCAGTGTCAAAGATAACATATTTCATCAAAAGTCAAGAATAATTACTGACAAACAACCTATAAACAGGTAGACATACGTATGAGTAGTGGAATCCACTCAAGCTTTTTGAATAACTGATCTCTTGAGGTCAATCAATAACCAAACTGAACAGTAATCTCTTAGGTTCAATCATTTAAACACCATTTCTTTTTGAATTATTATACATTCTGATGCCTATGAAGACTTTTTATGTACTATAATATTCTCAATTCAACTACTCAGTCTGGTATGTTACACCCACTTATAATTGTACACTGAAGGGTAAAAAGGACTTAATGGAGGCCAACTCGACGTAACTCTTGGTCCACAAAACTGCCTGGATAGTCTTGCTAAAATGGAATGAACTTTGTACTAAAGAAACATACTCGAAACCTCCTTTAGGAAAGCCATTTTCATCTGCAATGTAGAAACACTCAAAAATGAGTGATTTTCTATGTCCAGTGGGAAGGCAAATGAACCTATCGTTTGAGATGAGACTTTGAGATGTTGTACAGGGAGTGAAAGGTTAAAATGGGAACAGTGGAAAATGAGGTACGAAAGGAGAATTATAGGATTTGGAGGGCCACCTGGACTGATAGGATCAATAGGATTGCAAGAAAATCTACAAAAAGACCGCATATAATAATAGTGATTATGAGCAGACTTAATTCAAAAACACAAACCTTCATTGGATTGATAGCATTGCATATATTCGAGCTAAAATAACACTGTAATAATAATAAAATACAATTAGTAGGGGATCCATATTATTGATTACAATCACTTGCACAACATAATGAACCATATGGGTACGGTATAACCATAATGTAGCAATAACAGCAAGAAAACATTGATTGAGCAGCATGACCTTTGCAGTATAAGGTATTGTTCTCCACATCAAGGAAATAAGTGTTGTATATACCTAATTTGATGTTATAACATAATATATATAAATATATATATATTTATATTTATATATATATTGATACGTTGATAATGAGTAAAAGTGAGAACATCTTCTCATATATACACAGGTATGTAGTACATGCTAAATAGCAGATTAACTAACTGTACAATTGGACACTGACAGTGACCGCAGGTCCGTACAAGAAGAAAAATGACATTGAAAACACATCACTTTGCAGTGGGTGAGTTTACAACCTGGTTGTTGCCTATAGTGTGATGTCTACAACTAGATTGTCCCCCCACAGTGATGCCATGGTTAGAGCTAGTTGTTGATCACACTGTGATGTTGCTTGCAGATTGATCTGGCACAATTTGGCATTCTGATGCAGAAAATCAGTGTTCTCAATGGATGCACTAAATGAGGAGAGCTATCTGATTCAAAACGACAGCACTGGTCATGAAAATGGTCTTAGCCATAAAGTGTGAAAAAAACTCCAACACATTTCCATACAGCTAAGCACATGACAGAATCAGTGTTCCGCAATAAACACCAAGGACGCAATGGAAGACTGCATGAAGCAACAATACAAGCTTAAAGTAACTGCTTAGTACAAGTGACTGTGAGAATATATTGTCATACAATGAAAAGAAATCTGTAAGATCCCTTGGTGAGTAAGGGGTACAATATACTACAGTGGACACTCATTAATCTCCCACATCTGGTTGAGAGTTCTCATTGAGTGTTACAGATCGTGACCGCAAAGGAATAATGAACCCCTTTAAACGTGGAGGTCATGTATAAAAGGCGGGGTGGTACAGGTATACTGAACAAAGCAAAACAAAATGGCTGCCTGTTTCTTTTCATTGTAAGGAATGACCAATTTTTTATCACTAAGTTGGCTGTACACACTACAACAAATGTACACAAAATCAATATACTAATTGGAAACAACACATAGTAACTATTACCAGTATAAATGGAGTGATTTTTCAGTGAGTATGAGATCTCACTGATCAAGTGAGTGAAATTGACACAAGACCTCTCTTCCTGGAGCGCCTTACAAAGAAGCATTCCGGACACATTCAGTTGGATGTAGTCTGCCTTTAACAATGCTCACAGACCAGCATCCTGTTGAAGATTATATTGCTGAGCAGACAGTTTATTTCCAATAGTTAAACAAACAATTACCCTCAAAGGGGCCAGTTATCTCAATCCTTGGATTGATTTGTTTACCCATTGTGTGAAATCCCAATTAGGATTGTGGACAATTGCACACACACACGCACCCCCCCCCCCACACACACACACAGTCATCCATACTGAGACCTCTGGGATACTGGCATTATTACTCTATCAGTACACACAAACACAAAATTAATTCCAACAATTCATCACAGCACATGTGAGTGAATTTAAAGACGTAGTAATAGAATGGATAACTGTTCAGTGTACAAACATGACAGAAAATACTCAACACAAAGAAGAGACAAAACAGTACCTGTTGGAAAGTACACTACAAGTTTTGGTGGAGTTGAGAAATTGAACTATCCACTTGGTACACCTTCCACCTCAAACTCTCCCAGGATACTGGAGTTGATGGTGAGTGACAGTGATCTCTCCAGTAAAATGGGTAAGATTGGCAGTATACGTACACTACACAAAACGTACATGTTACAAAATCAAAACACTAAAGGGATCCACTTAGTGTACATAAGACAAAAACTTCATGCATACATAAGTATTATATAATATACCTAATAAATAACTTTATAATAATTCATTAATTACAATGAAATGCAAAGAATCAGCATTCCATGCTTAAAAATTGATTGCAGAACATGAACAATATGGATAACTCATAATGCAACAATAACAAGTAAACATTCATGGAACATGCAGCATGACCTTTGCTGTAAGGTACGTATTTCCTCTTGGAAAGGCACTTATATATTCCATTTGATGCTATCACATTAATCATATATTTATGATTATATCATAATTTTATGAATATATAATAATCAGCAATGAACAGTTAATGTCAACATATCATGTACATATTATGATATAATACCTGATGCTAAGATTGCTTGCATAATCATGTAATAAAACCAATATGCCAATAAGGTTTCAATTTTACAAGCATACATTCATATTTACAGTCAATGTGTATATTCAATATGTGCAAGGTATACTGTTACTTGAATCTCATTTATAAACAAAATTCTATGAATTCACAGGGGTACACCCTGAATAATCAACAGTGGGTGTAATCACAGTTAAGGTGTGGAGATCTTGTCCACTATATATCCATATTAGAATCCTCCGACACATTAGAGCCATTTATCCTCCGCACTCAAGTGTACATAGCCGACATTTGGTCCACAGAACACTGCAGGCACAAATCACTACCAGTGGCTACCTCCCCGAGGTCAGTACCCTCAATACATACAGAGATGGTCAATTTGAGAACAGGATCTATATATAGGAGATTAGAGAGGAAGGTGAAGAGTGTACAGTGAAACCTCTCTAATCCAACACTCAATGGGACCTGAGAATAATGTTCGATTAGGAGGTTGTTGGATTATTGAGTGCCTCTTACCATAGTAATGTATGGTGAGTGTACCTCATATAATGGTCAGATTGGAGAGAATGTTGTATTATAGGGGTGTCGGATTAAGGAGGTTTCACTGTACTGCTAATGAACACATATTGGTGTGTGTGTGTGTGTGTGTGTGCGTGCGTGTGGGCGTGTGTGTAAGCATGGCTGTGTGCGTGTATGTTCTTGATCATAAGAACGTTAAGGGGTGCAAGATGTTTTGAATGGATAACTGTCCAGTGTACAGAGATGACAGAAAATGCTTCAACACAAAGAAGAGACAAACAGTACCTGCTGGAATGTACACTATACAAACTTTGGTGGAGTTGTAAAATTGAGCTATCCACTTAGTACGTATACACCTCACATGTAGAGTAGTGGAGCCATATCTTCAATTTCTGCTACCGAGTCATTCCATAACACAATGTCATTTTCTCATTCCTGACCATTTCGCTGAAGTTGGACAGCGGTCACCATGCGAAGTATTTTAGAAGCTGCAAATCACAACTTGAAAGTGGGAAATGAGCCAAACAAAATTAAACAGTATTGGTATACCAAGACAATCTTGAAAATCGTCTTGGTTATCGTCATGAAGGTTAACATAGGGAAGATTAAGTTATCAGGTTGAATGATGCCAAAAGGTGCTGCTGCCTGTACAAGGAACATTTTCCCATCTATCACCATCGTTACAGACTTGTTTGGTTCTTCCATGTTAGCAGGTGCCATTGTTTGCAAGTTCAAAAATGCTGCACCATTCATTAATACTGTCCGACAATTGGTATGAATAGGCAGTTTGGATATTCCCCTGTAGTTAGCCTCCTTTTGCTGGTGTAGGGTTTTAAGTACCATGTAACTGATGCTGGTGGTTTAATGTTAAGTCTACCGTTTACTGCAAAATTAATTGGTCACTCCATATGCCTATTTGGTAGGTCAAGGTATGCATATTTCTTAGCTTCGCCTCTTTCCGCAATGTATTGCGGAAAAAATATGACCATTGCGTCATCTCCTCGCGTAGTGATATCAGCGCTCTTCGCAGGGCGACTTCGTGCATTTACGTATTTGAATTAAGATAGTTCAAGTTTCCACCAAGTATGTTATAGCTTTGAAAACTTGGACTGTTCATTTTTACCATGCAAACATATTATTTTAAAAAGCATCCGTCTATAGGCATTGTCCGAGATATGCATATGGCGTACCTACCCTACAGTTACTGGCAAACTATACGTACCTGGTTACTGAGTCTGTCCACGACAGTGCTACTGACAACCTCTCCTCTAGTGGCTCTAGTGTTGACCGTCACGATAAGAACTCCACCAACGTTCTCTACTGCGAAAGATGCAACCACTGACGTCCACCGGGCCCCACTCTCCTGACGGGGAACAGGTCCTCCTCGCCTGGGAATTGGGATGTAACCTCAGACTAGCAAGTGAACACTGTACGTATTCCTTAACACCCGTTGGAGTAGAGAACCTTCTGAACTCGGAAATTAGATCTATATGGGACAACAGTTCGGAATTCCCTCTGGGTCGTGGATAAAAGAGCGTTTCAAGATTCTTCACTACTTCGTTTCATCGAAACCGTCTACAAAGTACCTCACATCGCTCCCTGAAACAATCAGCAAAATGGCTGCAACGTGGAGGTTTGAAAGCAAAAGGGCGCTTCATTACTCCAAATTCGCCATAGATTGATTGTATTATTATTGAATCAGATGCACATTGTCAAATGATAATTGAATTTGGCAATCACACTGAGAAACAATTGGCTATAAGAAATATGAATGTCTATGAATATTGTCAATCATGAACATGATTATCATTTCTTTGATATTTTGGGCATTCACTAGGGAGGACACATTTGTTGTTCCTTTTGTCCACAATCTGTCCACTAGGGCACCCACAACCAGGTCTGCAAACAAAAGTGCAGAGAATATTATGGGGATGTTCACAGATCCCCTGGCATGGTGCACAGCCATCATAGAAGATCTGTCCTCTGGTAACGTTCTGGATTGAAATACGGTATTGTGTGCCAATTGTGACAATTTTATTCACTGACAGCAGGATCAATGTGCCTCTAGAGTCAACAATAACGTTATATCATCTGTGACACTCCTTGTGGGCAATGCTGATGCAGTGAAACACAGGTTGACTTGAAGGGATTCCCAGGCTCCCACCTGGAGACCTGACTGTAACTGCACCGTGCACGTACTGGATTCTAACAGGAGACCTGCATTACTTGCTTGAAAGAGGAAACGATATCCATTTGAAGCAGTTGAGTTGGCGAGAAGATTTGGAGTCCGCCTCCTGTACAAATGGCCAATAACAGTATTCAGAAATACACACAAATGCATATGTTGCACAACTCAAAGACCTTCAATGAACACAGTAATAAGACAGGCTGATAGAGGCTAGGTTGCTATTTGCTCCTTGAGATTATTGTATATTCATGCGATGGTATACATATATACATAGTCAGTCATACACAATGTTCGGCCTTACCAGTATAGTGAGGGGCAAGTAAAAGTGAGCTTCAGTTTAGTGCAGGAACAGAGACAGTCATACCTCAATTGTGAGACACAATTTGGCTTGTCGCAAATATGCCAAGAGAGATACTAAGAGATCACAAGTCAAAATTGGATTGACAGTTTGAACATAGAAGACTTGTTCAATGGTAATGGCTATGAACATTGTAAAGTGATATGAACTGCCAGCAGTAACACAAAAGGCATGATATAAAGGTGAATATGCTGGGTGATGGTTTCCTTAATACAAAAATGGTATAATACTAAGGATGAAATGATACGGACTGAATCACTACAAATACATGCACTGTCTATCACAACACATGCAGATGCATACACAACATCAATGCACATACACAGGGCATACTCATGGATGTACAACACTGTCTCACACATAACAGAGGCCACACAAGTTAGATTGTTGACCATCCCATTATAGGAGGCCATAGAAGTGAACCTGTTGACCACCACATTCATGAGAGGCCTATCTTTGATCACAACACATGCTATATATACAAGAAGTTAAACAATGAGCTCTGAATTATCACATTCAGGCAGCTGGCTACACCATGAGCTTGTTGACCAATCACATACTCAATACTGCATGCACAGTGCTGTTGTATGAGTATCAGCCTTGAATGTGTACTAGCACCAATGAATAATAATATATAGTTTAAATGAACAATGGATGGTTTCTGGGCAAACTCTAATCAGATCCTGCACATATGATAGAAAATGTGGGAACACAATATGCGGTACACATTTGAAGGATTCTAAACAGGGACAAAGACAAAATAATTCATCAATAGCAGAGCTTGATGTATTCCAAGGATTTGCATTGCTACATTCTGCTGATATCAGGGTGGCTATTCTATGACATTGTGCTCATTGCCGTGTTGTACCTGTGTGACACTATGTTGCCTACAGGGGACATTCTTTTACGTTTCAGGAGAGTGTGATGCCAATATCCTTCTTTTACCATTGAATATTTTTAAATACATGTTCACATAGAGTGGTAGCGAACTCTATAATATTATTTGGAATGACAAAAATAGCACATGATAATATATGCCTCCACATTCACACCCACCCACCAATATATAAGCACCACATATCACACACATACGAAAAGAAATCATATCACTTCATCTATTCAGATACAAAGTAGATAGAAGTAAATATATAATACAGTGGTGAGTGGAATCAATGGTACCAAAACTCACGGGGCACTCCCAAGTGCTCACATGTGCTCGACATGCGAATACTCCAATCCTTTGTTCTTTAAGGCATTATTTTTAGTCTAGCAGCGAGGTGATTCATATCATTCCTGTATGACCATATATGCTATGGTGATAAATTGAATGTGTGTGTGTGTGTGTGTGTGTGTGTGTGTGTGTGTGTGTGTGTGTGTGTGTGTGTGTTGTGCGTGTGCATGTGCGTGTGTGTTGTGTATGTGTGTGTGTGTGTGTGTGTGTGTGTGTGTGTGTGTGTGTGTGTGTGTGTGTGTGTGTGTGTGTGCATTTTCAACATTCTTGTGTGGGTATGCGTATATAAAATAGAATACAATAAATAGGGCAAAATGGCTTCACTGCAAGGTTTCGCTTGATTGATTTAACATGTAGTCATGTAAGGATTCTGTCTGAATGTGTGCAGATGTCTCACTAATAGTGTTAACATGCAATCATACAAGTGCACAAAGTGTAATTAGACATAAGAACAGGATGTTTACTGCTTCAGTTAGAAACCTACCGTACATGCATGGACATTTATATGTCATCAAGTAGTAATCTACCTACCCTCTTCCTCCACTCACTGTTTGACACAATTGAACAATTGATAGGGGATGCGGGCGTGTATGTGTGTGCATGTATGAATGTGTATGTATTACATGCATGTAATATGCATTTGCACACTGGTGTGTTTAGGTGAATATGATTACATATAAAAGATACTACGAAATGGCTTCACTTAAGGTTTCATTTAATTGAGTTATCATGCAGTCATATAAGGATCTAATATTTAATTAGTGTGTACATTGTCAGGTAAGAGTGTGTGCATGTATGCTATGCCCTAAGCCTAACTTGCCTGATTCAGCACGAGATTATATACAATTACATCAATATTAGCATTTGCACGTAGATGTGAGCATGTGTAAGGTGTTTTCACGATGCTAAACTTACTAAGTTCACAGCTCATGATCACATATGTAACATATTTAACAGAGAAAAATGGCAGAATTTAAAAATATAGTGCAGTTCAGATAATTGTGCATAGCAACCTTGAAAAAAATAGAGAGTACATATCAAAACTCTGCTAAACTAGAGGATGACAAACCCCTTTACTTCATTCATGTGGTGATGGAAGCATTCTCTTGAGTTACATTGACAGGAAAGTGTAGAGAATAATTCCTTCACACAGTATCCAACCCAACACAGACAGGAGGAAGGCTTAGTAGTAGTGAAAAGCACAGAATGTGGGGTCAGTTCTGTAAATACCCATAAAACAATCTATTCTGCCAGGAATGTTATAAAATATTATTGTATACACCTGGAATCTGACTTGTGCTTCAGAGTTGTACATTGTCAATGAATATCATTAAACGTGGGTGTGTCCTCCAAATAACTATTAAATTAGTCTGTTCTGCTGTGGTTACCACAAACTAGCACTAACAAACTGAGTGTGTTGGCTAGAGTTAGAGTTATGGCACCAATTGTCAAGGTCTTTGTACAATTGGCTCTTTTGTGCTATGTGGCGACTACCAGTATCGGGAGTAGCATTGACTTCCAAAAGGCACTTGCCACTCTTCAGAAGGAAGTGGAGAATCTCAAACAGCAGTCTCAAGAAGAAATACATTCTTTGGTGACTGAGCTGAATGAGCTGAAGCAGCAGTCGAAACAGGAAATCAAGTTACTTCACCAGAGATTAGAGCAAATTGAAGCCAAAGGTTAGTTGCACTGAGGTTCATTGCTAAACTTTTTGTACAATGCCATATCCTGGCTGTGACCAGAAACAGTACAGTGTAACTCCACCTGGTGCCTTACCCACAATACCATTTGATTATAGTACCTCTGTAAAAGTAATAAATGTCTGAGAAAAATAATATTGTGTGTGTTTGCAAGCTAAAGGGCTCTATAGCTATAGTTGACAAAGTAGTCATTTTGAATCAAACGAGGTTATGTGGTTTTGACCTTGTTGGTCCTCAACATATGGGTCCAATGACCAAAAATGGAAGTGAGACTGTTATCAGTAAAACATTGTGTGGAGTGGCATGCGTAGCCAGGCCCTTTTCCTGATCACTTCCTCATTGGTATCCACTGTCATTGGATAGTGAATGGTTGGTTAATTGATTAATCACCAGTCGTAATTAAGTGCGCATGTGGAACATGTCCATTTGCACTTACATGGCTTCCACCAGAGTGAAATTTTACCGAATTATTTCCTTGCTTATCTCCATAATAGTTCCTCAAAGTGCGTCGATGGTACATTCATTCGATAGAGTACTTTGTAAGCTTCATTTTGATATAAAGGTTTTCTCTATAACTCTTAATAGCACGAAGATCAATCGATCGATGTACGCCATATAAAATATCATAAATTTATCGATCGGGTCTCGGAGAAACGGCTGAAGATAATAATTCAGGTATCTATCGATAGAATAGGCGATTTTTAAAAACTTGTGTTTGCTAGATTTTGATAGCACAAGTAGATGTTGAGAAAATCGGATTTAAGTGTGATTATGAAGAGACGCGCTGAAAAAACACGTCAATATCTTGTCGGAAAAAGCACACATAAATTTCTAGCAAACAGAAAAGATGGAAATTTATGTATGCTTACCTATAAAGTCGACGCCGATGTCCTTGCTCGTCTTTGACGGACCCAGTTCATCATTAAAACAATATCTCCTAAGACCTCATGCGAGAGCCGTAAGTCACACGAATATCATGTGACTAGTTGGGTTACGTCATCATCTCGCCAAATTTAAGTGTTATCGGAATAATATCTTTGATCGTTTTGATGCCTTTTCGGCCCAATCGAATGTTTCTTTTCAAGTCTTAATATCTCGAAAGATTGCATTGATAGGATTCTTTGATCGTTGCGATAATAATGATGAATTGGAATTAAAACGGAACACCCAGAGACAATCGAGGTACGCAACGATATTTGTTGGAATTTGATCTTATATCAATTTTATATCATTTTATTTCATCATTTTATCGCTATTGTGCACTTTCGATACATAAAATAACCAAAATTACTCCCTTCTTGATCATAAATTTATTTCCATAGCGCCGTTGCATCGCTTAAAAGGTCCCAATCGGTATACGCAGTGGAGTAGACACTTCAATCCTTTGATTTGAACCTCCAGTAAAGGGTTTTAATCAAAGGGGATAAGAATTAAAGTGTTATGGTAACGCCTCATGTATATTATTCTTCCTACGTGCTCCAATCTTCGATTAGGTACGATCGATATTCTTGCGTAATCACTCGATCAAATCACAAGCGCGTCATGTGACAAAGGGATCTTAAATTGCACTAAGGCGTTAATACCATCCTATTAACGCTTAGTGCGGAAAGTGGACATGTTCCACATGCGTGGGCGTAACCGGAAAGCAATCACACTTATTAGACTGAGTATTAATTTTAGTCATCCAATAGACGTGATGTGGAGTCTTTAAGAGTCCTTTTCACAATTGAGGTACTTTTGAAGTACAAAATTGAAGCCATGTATTGAAGGTTATGGGTAATAAGGTGGGGGTGGCTTCTGCTTCACTAACTTAATTTCTTCTTGTATTAATCAATCCGGTTGCACAAGTAATGATGATCACATTTGAAATTAAAATCGACTGATTAATTGATTAATTCTCCCAGCACTACTATAAAACTAAAGTACACTGCTATTACAATAGTGGTGTGTGCATGCATGTATGTGCATGTGTACTGTGCATAATGTGTGTAGGTGTGTATGCATGTGTGTGTGCATGTATGTGTACATACAGTGTGGATGCAGGCAAAAATGCACCCTTTCCTATCAGTGGTTTGGGCTAGAGTGGTTCAAAATTATGCACTCCACAAAACCAATGTACACACCAGTGTTATGTTTTGTGTGTGTGAAGATAGTTGATACACATGTTACATTTAAGTATAATATTATCATGAAGATGTAAATCAACAAGTTCCTTTAAGTGTGTGCGGACACAAAAAAACATGCTATAATTGTTTCTATGGTGTATATGAAGGGAGTACATGTGAGAGAGGGGTACAAGTTGCTAATTATATACATTTATGTATTATATTATACAATTTGCTGCCTTTTGCCATTTTATATCATTTCATACAATTATAGCACAATTAATAATGTGTATACGTACATACTGCATAAATAATCTTTAAACTTCCTGAAACCTTATAAATAGATATTAAGTGCCACCTTAAATAGCCTATGGGTAACAGTTCCCCATGTTATAAATAAGAATACCTGATTCCTGATACCTGATACCCAATACCTAATACTTTAAACTACTGTACCTATTGCTACCTACCTAAATATTTTAGGCAACCCTGGCTTTACCTATCAGTCCTGAATATCTCTCACTTTCCTTATAATTAATACTCACATTACACATAACCCTTGAGAAAAAATCTGTTTGTGTTTAACAGAATTGGACAAACCTCTACAAAGAATGAGACGTGGAGAAGGCACTGTTTCCCCAACACCTGAACCTTGCGTTTGTCCACCTGGACCACCAGGACCACCTGGTCAAGCTGGTACAGCTGGATCAAAAGGTGAAAAGGGACAGCGTGGAAAACAAGGCAAAATGGGAGCAATGGGGTTGAATGGAACAAAGGGTGAGAAGGGTGAACAGGGAGATACAGGACTTCAAGGAATGATTGGACAGAAAGGTGAACCAGGAGTAAAGGGATTGCAAGGACTGCCAGGAGTCAATGGTACCAAGGGAGAAAAGGGTGAACAAGGAGATCAAGGAGTTAATGGAACAAAGGGTGAACGTGGAGAAAAAGGACAATCAGGAAATGATGGACAGAAAGGTGAACCAGGACTAAAAGGACCACAAGGACTAATAGGAGATACAGGCCCTCAAGGAGACATAGGACCCCAAGGACCACCAGGACCACGAGGAAATCAAGGAGGTAATGGAACAAAAGGTGAACGTGGAGAAACAGGACAACCAGGAAATACTGGACAGAAAGGTGAACCAGGACTGAAAGGAGACATAGGACCCCAAGGACCACAAGGAAAAGGAGGACCACAAGGAGAAATGGGACCCCAAGGACCACAAGGACCAAAAGGAGGCATAGGATCCCAAGGACCAAAAGGAGACGTAGGACCCCAAGGACCAAAAGGAGACGTAGGACCCCAAGGACCAAAAGGAGACATAGGACCCCAAGAACCACAAGGACGTCAACCAAAAGGATACAAAGGAATCCGAGGACCACCAGGACCACCAGGACCACCAGGACCAAAAGGAGATATAGGACCCAAAGGACCCCAAGGACCAAAAGGACCAAAAGGAGATATAGGACCCCAAGGACCCCAAGGAGACTAGGCATAGGACAACCAGGATAGAACTACTTAGACAGGGTCTAGAGCATGTTAGCCCTCACAAACTCACTCTATGTATATTTTGTACATGCAAATTTAATAATGGTTACTTGTGCAGGAAAATGAGAGAGAGAGAGAGAGATGCAGTAGTGGCTGACACTGGAATGAACAATGTGTAGATACAATATTGGGTCAATACATATAAAAAGAATTAAGGTACATAATATGCATATAAATAAATACATTAGACTAAGTGCATAATATGCATATAAATAAATACATTAATGCATACTATACATATCGGATGGTAAGACCCTAATTCAAGTTAATGGAATAGTTACTATGTATCAGAAGGAGGGTTTGTTAGATCATGTCTGTACACTTTAGCATATGTTTATATGTTCTGCAGTTCTATAGCTATGTAGGGGCCGTTTTTAGCAATTTCAGTGCATATAATAATTGTGTGTACATTACGTACTCACCCCTTGTCCATCAGTAGAGTAGGTGGGCAAGGGGCACAATATACGTACTACAGCAGACACTTAGTAATCTCCCACATCTGGTTGGAAATCTCATTGAATGTTACAGATCGCAAGTGACTGTAAAGAAAGAGTGAACCCCCTTGAGGTCATGTATACCCCCCTAAATGTAGAGGTCATGTATAATAGGCGGGTGGTACAGGTATCCAAAGCAAAACGGAGTAAAATGGCTGCCTGTTTCACTTCATAATTGAGAATGTCCAACCATTTTTATCACTATATCAGCAGTATACACTACACCAAATGTACACAAAATCAATATACTAATAAGAAACAACACATAGCGCCTATTACCAGTATAAATGGAGCGATTTTTCAGTGAGTTATGAGATCTCACTAATTAAGCAAGCGAAAGTGACACTAGATCTCTCTGCATGGAGCGTCTTACAAAGAAGTATTCTGGACACATTTAGTTGGATTCAGTCAGCATTTAACAATGCTCACAGACCAGCATCCTGTTGAAGATTGCTGAGAAGACAGTATATTTCGACCAATTGAACAAATTAAACCAATTGCCACCCAAAGGGGACAGTTATCTAGATCAGGTCCTGGGGTTGATTTGTTTACCCATTACGTGAAATCCCAATAAGGATTGTGGACAATTGTACACACACACACACACACACACACACACACACACACACACACACACACACACACACACACACAGACAGACAGTCATGCATACTGACACCACAGGGATACTGGCATTCATGACTATATAAGTATACACAAACACAAATTCTAACAATTCATTACAACAACACTAGTGAGTGAATGGATAACTGTACAGTGTATAGAGATGACAGAAAGTGCTTCAACAGTAAGAAGGGGCCAAACAGTACCTGTTGGAATGTACACTACGTATACAAGCTTTGGTGGAGTTGAGAAATTGAACTATCCACTTGGCATACCTTCCACATCAAACACTTCCAGGATACTGGAGTTGACGGTGAGTGGCAGTGATCCCTCCATCACTAAAACTTCGGTCTCAAGATCTAAACACTGTATCTTCCCAGGCTTGTCAGCAACTGGAGTGTGAGACATTGTACCATATCAGGTGATCCTTTGCAGAGCAAAAAGCAAACATGTCAAGATCACCAATAGAGATACAACAATCACAATATAAACACAATACACAGCTGACCTTAGTTGTGGAACTCCACTGCATGGAATGCATTAGTCGCAGTTAACTGGCAAACTATACGTACCTGGTTCTAGGGTCTGTCCACGCCAGTGCTACTGACAACCTCTCCTCTAGTGGCTGTAGTGTTGAGCGTTGCGATAACAACTAGTTACACTAACGTTCTCTCTACAGCGAAAGGTGCACCCACTGACGTCCACCGGGCCCCACTCTCCTGACGGGGAACAGGTCCTACTCGCCTGGCAATTGGGATGTAACCTCAGACTAGCAAGTGAATACTGTACGGATTCCGTAACACCCGGCCGCGGTGAAGTAAAGGACCGTTCTAACTCTGAAATTAGATCTATGGGACAACAGCTTGGAGCATTCCCCAGTGGAAGTGGAATAAAATTAAAAGACGTTAAATGTCTCTTCGTTTCAGCGAAACTATGGCTACAAAGAACCTCACATCGCTCCATGACACAATCAGCAATAAGGGCTGTAACGTTAACGTGGAGGTTTGACAGTAAAATGGCGGCAATATTATAATTACGGTCACCACTGTCACACTTCGCTTTACAATCGGCCATAGTACAAAAATCAATTGATTCCTCCAAATTCATCATAGATTAATTGCATTATTATCGATGCGCCAATGATAATGTACTAAATAGAAATACAATTGGCTATATAAGGTAACGCGGGGTAATTTCGGTCACGGTTTATTTCCGGTCACTTGTAAGAAGTCAGCTCGCTACTCCAGAATACTAAGCTTTCGAGTAAAACTTCAACGCTGTGCTGGTAGTGTTAACACTTAGCTACAACATACCTTACAGCGAAGTCAGTTGCTTCCTTCTCGTGTTCCAGCCGGCCATCTCCTTTAAAAGCGGTATGTGATAAACCGTCGCGGCTACTTGACAAAACTTCGAACTTTTCCTTCGTACTATCGAAAGAAGAGCATTCGTTGAGATAAAACTGTGCAGAGTTAAAGTATAATCCTCGAGGAGACTTCGTATCACTTTTGAGGTGGATTCTCGCCTGATGGGTATGGCGAGTACAACCTCTAGGTACATCCTTACACAAAGCGCTGCGTAAGCGGCGACGAAAATTAATGTAATGAAGATCTATTGTTTTGAAACAAGTGAGAACACGCGTATCTTAAAATACCTCGGAATAAGAGAAAGCAGAACAGGAAGAAATGTCTCTTATGCATAACTGCGTCTCTACGGCCAACGTAGATCCGAATTTCACCCATATTCAGCCATTGACCGGAAATACCCCGTTAACGGCAAATTCCGGGACTCACAGTGGCATTTTAAAAAGTTTATTTTCTCATACAAGCGAGCGGCTGGTCCGAGCTATTCTTCTCTGCGAATGAGTATATATGTAGTAGCATCAATGGCTATCGTTGACTTGCTTTTTGTTCACTAGTTCAAGAGCTTTCCTCGAGCGAAATCGTTGAATTCGCAGAGTGACCGGAAATACCCCGTTCTACCTTATATATTGTATGATCATTGCATATGCCTATGAATAATGTCAGTCAAATAACACATACATATTATTATTTATTTCTTCAACACGTTGGGCATTCACTAGGAAGGACATATTGGTTGTTCATCTTGCCCATAAACAGTCCCCAATTCTGATTTGAAATTCGGTAATTAAATTGGGTGTCTATTTGACATCTGCTTTCACTGATGGTAGGATCATTAGGAACAGAATTCCACAATGCGATGTGTAGACTTCCTAAATTCACCCTTCCCACATTATCTCGTCATCACAATTTCCCTGTATTACCCTATCATACAAAAAATATTAATATACAAACTTACATAAATTCTAACCACAAACTACATTTATAGCCAGACAGAGTCTGCTGGGGCTCTTGAAAGGTCTATACATGTAGAAAAAATTTCAATGCATTTTACATTTGCCCAGCAATGTGCCTTCAGACAATAAACTGATATCACTCGTGACACTCCTTGTGTGTGTGTGTGTGTGTGTGTGTGTGTGTGTGTGTGTGTGTGTGTGTGTGTGTGTGTGTGTGTGTGTGTGTGTGTGTGTGTGTGTGTGTGTGTGTGTGTGTGTATGCGTGCATGTATGAATGCGTATGTATTATATGTATGCATGCATTTGCACACTGGTATGTGTAGATGAATATGATTACATAAAATAGATAAGAAAAATGGCTTCACTTAAGGTTTCATTAAATTGAGTTCTCATGTAGTCATATAAGGATCAATTATTTTATTAGTGCGTACATTGTCAGTTAAAAGGGGAGGGTTGGTGCACGTATGTTATGTGAACTTGCCTCATTCAGCACAAGATTACAATCACAACAATATCAGCATGCAGCTATCAAGGTAAGTGTCAACCGTATACATGTACATTGCATATATTTTTGTTGTGTACATGTTCATGTGTGCATGTGAAAGCACACTACTATCTAGAATCACATGTTTCAAGGATGACATACATAACATGCAAAACATACAACACAGACAGATTAAAGTATATATAGTTCACAGATTGGATAATTATGTACAGCAACCTTGAAAGGGATAGAGAGTGCATACCAAAACTCAGTTCAACTAGAAGATGAGGAACATTCAATATGATAGTAGGGTTCATATTCAGAGTCCTTGCTTCACACAGTATCCAACCACACACACACAGAGGAAAACTGCATGACAATAACCAACACATAGAAGCCTTATGAAATAATATTATTATGTGTTTGAACTTTCAATGTCCCTGCTCCAACCTCCACTATCAGTGATCCTGCTAGCTATAGCTATAGACTGTGTAAGGATCAAGTCCAAAGGTGAATCAAATACAATCACCTCCACAAAGCTGTATATGCATATAGACTGACATTTTGCTACAACCATGTTTCATGCAAGCATTACTGACATGACAATCCCTCCACCCTCATGCAATGTACATAAGGACAAACCTGCAATGTACATGTCAGTTGAACATCAGCAATAGCTGCAGTAGTGGCTTACATTGACTGTAACTACCACCTACTCTATTCCAAAAGGAGATCTGCATTACTTGCTTGAAAGAGGAACAGCTGTCAGTTGGAAACAGTTGGGTAGCTTCTCCTGTACAAATGGCCAATATAATAACAGCATTTAGAAATACTCACAACTGCATCTTAGACAACTCAAAGACATGGAAATAAGGCTGGCTAATTGAGGCAAGGTTACTATTTGCTCCTGATAATTGGTTTATATTCATGGCATAGAATAATATAATATAGTCAGTCATAAACATTGTTTAGCCTTACCACTAGTAAGGAGAGCAAAAGTGAGCCTAAATGTAGTGTAGAAATAGAGACAGTCGTCCCACAGAGGTGGGATTCAATTTTGGCCTTTCACAAAGACTCCAAAAGGGATAACTGAGGAACTACAAGTCATAATTGGATTGGCAGTTTGAACAAAGGAGACTTGTTCAATGGTAATGACTATGAACATTGTAAAGTGATTTGAACTGCCAGGAGTAACACAAAATGTATGATACAAAGGTGGATACACTGGGTGACAATCTCGTTAATGAATACAAAATGGCATAATACTAAAGATGAAATGATACAGACAGAATCCTTATGCAAATGTATACATGCACAATCTAACATTGTACATGCACAATGTCAATGAGAATACACAGGACATACTCATGCATGTAAAACACAGTTACATACACACACCACAAGAGGCCACACAAGATAAATTGTTGACCATGCCACCATTATGGGAGGCCACGCAAATGAGCTTGTTGACAATCACATCTAATAGGAGGCCACACAAGTGAGCTTGTTGACCACTGATCACAGGACCAGCTTGTGTGTGTGTGTGTGTGTGTGTGTGTGTGTGTGTGTGTGTGTGTGTGTGTGTGTGTGAGTGTGTGTGCGTGTGTGTGTGTGTGTGTGTGTGTGTGTTAGTGTTGCACCAATAATCAGATCGGCTATTGGATATTGGCCGATTTTAGGTGTTATCATGCATATTAATTCATTCATGTGGTGATAGAAGGGTTCTCTGGAGGAACATTGACAGGGGAGTGCGGAGAATAATAATTTCCTTACACAGTATCTTGTGAAACACAGACAGGAGGAATTCAAAAGCACTGAATGTGGGGTCAATTACGTAAATACCCATAAAACAGTCTATTCTGCCAGGAATGCCATAAAATAGCATTGCAAACACCAGAAATCTGACTTGTGCTTCAGACGTATACATTGTCAATGAATATCATTAGAAGTCCTTCAAGTGAGTATTGAATTAGTCTGTTCTGCTGTGGTCACCACAAACTAGCACTAACAAACTGAGTGTGTTGGCTGGAGGTACAGTTATGGCTACAAATGTTAAGGTCTTTCTAAAAGTGGCTCTTTTGTGCTATGTGGTGACTACCAGTATCGGGGGTAGCATTGACTTACAAAAGGCACTTGACACACTTCAGAAGGAAGTGGAGGATCTCAAACAGCAGTCTCAAGAAGAAATAAATTCACTGGTGACTGAGCTGAATGAGCTGAGGCAGCAGTCGAAACAGGAAATCAAGTTACTTCACCAGAAATTAGAGCAAATTGAAGCCAAAGGTTAGTTGCACTGAGGTTCATTGCAATCTATTTGTACAGTGCCATATCCTGGCTGTGACCAGAAACAGTACAGTGTAACTTCAGCTGGTGCCTTACCCACAATACTATTTGATTATAGTACCTCTGTATAAGTAATAAATTCCTAAGAGAAATAATATATGTGCGTACAAGCTGAAGGGACCTGAAGTAGTCATTTTGAATTAAACAGAGTTATGCGGCTTTGATCTTGTTGGTCCGATGACCAAAAATAGAAGTGGGACTGTTATCAGTAAAACATTGTGTGGAGTGGCCTTGTGTAGCCAGCCCCTTTTCCTGATCACTTTCTCATTGGTGTCCACTGTCAGTGTGTAATCTAGCTAGCTAGCCTGTCCCTGCATTGTGCCCTATGGACGTTAAGAGCCTGAATAGTGACTAGTTCACACCTCGGCCTCATGGCTATTGGCCAATCAAATGATCCTTGACCAGAATCTTGGTAAAGATTTTTTGATTAATGACTTTACTGTCCGCTGAAGCTGTTATTTCAGGGAAGGGCTACTTTCCCTTATAAAGAATAGAGTGAATCATTCTTTGCGCTTCACCAAAGATAGAATAATTCAAACAGAGTGAAGGTATTACTAGTGTATTCGTCAGGAGTGCCTACCAACTGGGTATGGCAAATCTATTGAAATATATTGAATCGATTCAAAATATTCCCTTTGGTGTCATTCGCTGCATTCAGGGGGTACACATGCCGAAACGTTCAAAGAAGTCCCTTGCACAATCAACAGAATAGCTTCAGCAACACGCTCGATTTCATCCACTTGAAGGAGGACCCGCTATCTTGCACTATTTGTGGTCAGGTAATACCAACTGAACTAATTACTATTCAGGCTAGAGCGTCTTCTGCACTTTTCACCTATGGGGAGTGTGGGGGGGGATGGGCTAGCCAGCTAGACTACTGTCAGTTGATAGTAAATGGTTGGTTAATTAATTAATCACCAGTTGTAAGTGGGCACAACTGGATAGCAATCACACTTATTAGACTGAGTATATATAGTCATCCAATAGACATGATGTGTATCCTTAAGAGTCCTTTTCACATTTTAGGTAAGTACGAAATTGAAGCCATGGAATAAAAATTATGGGTAATAAGGTGGGGGTAGCTTCTTCTTAATTTCTTCCTGTAATTACTCAATTTGCTTGCTCTCTTAATGATTATCAGATTCACATTGAAAATTGATTAATTGATTAATTGTCCCAGCATTACTATAAACCTAAAGTATAGGGCTGTTACAATTATGGTGTGTGCGTGGGCACTGTGTATAATATGTGTACGTGTTGTGTGTGTGTGTGTGCGTGCGTGCGTGTATGCGTGCTTGCGTGAATGCATGTGTGTGCATGTATGTGTACATACAGTGTGGATACATAAATATTCATTACAAGTATTAGGCAAGAAGGCCCCTTTCTTCCTAGGGTGTCATGTGGGTTAATATCAGATTGCATTATCAGTGGTTTGGGCATGAGTAGTTCAAAATTATGCACTCCACAAAAGCAATGTACACACCAGTGTTATGTTTTGTGTGTGTGTGCGTGCGTGCGTGCGTGCGTGCGTGCGTGCGTGTGTGTGTATATAAATATGTGTGTGTGTGTGTGTGTGTGTGTGTGTGTGTGTGTGTGTGTGTGTGTGTGTGTGTGTGTGTGTGTGTGTGTGTGCAGATAGTTGATATACATGTTACATTTAAGTATATTATTAAGATGTATATCAACAAATTAGTTTAATTTTGTGTACACCAAAAATACGCTGCAATTGTTGCTATGGTGTGTATAAAGGGAGTACATGTGAGAGAGGGGTACAAGTTATATACATTAAATTTATGTATAATAATATACAATTTGTTACCTTTTGCCATTTCATTATCACTTTATACAATCATAGCACAATTAACAATGTGTACATACTGCAAAAATGTAAAAAATATTTTATAAAACTTCAAAACTATATTATAGAAAAATTCAGACAGTACTGGCTTCACCTAACATTTCTGAATATCTCTCATTCTTCAAATAATTTTGTCTTGATTACCGTTACTAATAACCTTAAGAAATAATATACTTGTTTTTAACAGAATGGGATAAAACTCTACAAAGAATGAGACGTGGAGAAGGCACTGTTTCCCCAACTTCTGAACCTTGTAGTTGTCCACCCGGACCCGCTGGACCACCTGGTGAACATGGACCACCTGGACCAAAAGGGGTAAAAGGACAGCGTGGAAATCGAGGCAAAATAGGAGCAATGGGATTGAATGGAACTGATGGTGAGAAGGGTGAAAAGGGAGATACAGGACCTTCAGGAATGGTTGGACAGAAAGGTGATCCAGGGGTAAAGGGATTGCGAGGACTTTCAGGACAACCAGGACTCAATGGAACAAAGGGAGAAAAAGGTGAACAAGGAAATCAAGGAGTTAATGGAACAAAAGGTGAACGCGGAGAAATAGGACAACCAGGAAATAATGGACAGAAAGGACAACCTGGACTCAATGGAACGAAGGGAGAAAAAGGTGAACAAGGAAATCAAGGAGTTAATGGAACAAAAGGTGAACGCGGAGAAATAGGACAACCAGGAAATAATGGACAGAAAGGACAACCAGGACTGAAAGGACAACCAGGAAACAAGGGAGCAAAGGGTGAACAAGGAGGTCAAGGAGTTAATGGAACTAAAGGAGACATGGGACCCCAAGGACCACCAGGACCACGAGGAGATATAGGACCCCAAGGACCCCAAGGACCACATGGGCCAATAGGAACAAATGGAGACATAGGACCCCAAGGACCTCCAGGGCAACAAGGAGACAAAGGGCCTCAAGGAACACCAGGACCACAAGGAGACAAAGGGCCTCAAGGACCACCAGGAGAGAATTGCTGCATCAGGAAACACAGTGAACATAATGATTGTTGATTCAAATTTACAAACATCAGATCTAAAGTTAATGAAAAGAAATAGATACAACTTTTACAATTAATTTTCCACTGATAGTAATATAATTGTAATCTGTTTAAGAATTGGTGATAGTAGGTATATGATATTTATTATGGTTATTGCGAATAATCTATAGGTAGTAAACGAGTTACACTGCATACTATCTAAGCTGATGAAAAAATGAAATAAACTGTCACAGTATCTTCAAACCATAATTGATTGGAGTGTCAATGATAATACATTGCATCAAATGTCAAGAATAATAAATAACACACAATCTATAAACAGGTAGCCATACAATTTTGTAGAATCTACTGAAACTTTCAAAATAACTGATCTCTTATCATGAGAAGCATACCAACCCAACATACACAACACATATAGCTATAGAGCCAATGACATGTAGGGTTATTGCAAATACTGCTAATTTTGAACTGCCTAACTTTATAATAATACAATTAGTAGAGAATGTGTAAAAATCTCCATGTAAGTGAGATCATTCAATAGCCAAATTAAAAATGAATCTCTTATAATCATATGTTCAATCAATTGAACCCTAGGCCTTTATACTTATTGAGATTTTCTATAATCTGATACTGCATGCAAAGAGTATATACTGCTAATGTACATGTGTTGGCATGACATATACATGAGACATTCAATCTGATTGACTATAATGGAGTAGTAGAGGTAGTGTATGGAAGCCGGGGTGGTACATGTATCCGTAACAAAAGAGAACACCAAACTGGAACAGAATGGCTGCCTGAATTACTTCACTGTCAGGAGTGTCCAACAATTTATACCACTAGATTGCATGGGATTCCATGTTTAGAAATTGATTACAGAACATGAACATTATGGATAACTCATAATGCAATAACTTGTGAACATTGATGCAACATGCAGCATGACCTTTGCAGTAAGGAATTTCCCCCGGGAAGGCACTTGTGAATTCAATTTGATGCTATCAGATTAATCATATATCTCTATATTAATATCATGGTCACCAATGAACAGTAAATGCATACATATCATGTATCTACATAATACCTAATGCTAAGATTGCTTGCATATTATGTACTGCCAATAAAGTTTCAACTTGCAATTGACAAATTAAACATACATTCATATTTACACACAATGTGTATATTATTATTCAATATGTGCAAGGTTATACTGTTACTTGAATCTCATTTATAAACAAGATTCTATGAATTCATAGGAGTACATCCCTAAATAATCAACAGTGGGTGTAATCACAGTTAATGTATGTAGATCTTGGTTGACTATATCCTTCAAGTTGTTAGAATCCTCAGCACTAAAGTGCACATAGCAGACATTCAGTCCACAGAACACTGCAGGCACAAATCACTAACAATGGCTACCTCCTGGAGATCAGTACCCTCAGCACATACAGAGACGGTCAACTTGAGAACAGGAACTGTATAAGAGATTAGAGAGGAAGGTAAAGAGTGTACTGCTAATGGGCATGTTTTTGATTATAAGAACATTAATGGCTACAAGACGTTTTGAATGGATAACTGTACAGTGTACAGAGATGACAGAAAATGCTTCAACACAAAGAAGAGACAAAACAGTACCTGTTGGAATGTACACTACAAACTTTGATGGAGTTGTGAAGTTGAAATATCCACTTGGTACACCTTCCACCTCAAACACTCCCAGGATACTGGAGTTGACGGTGAGTGGCAGTGGTCCCTCCATCACTATGTCAATGAACATACACAGGACGGATGTACAACACTGTTACATGCACATAACAAGAAGCCACACAAGATAAATTGTTGACCATCCCACCATAATGGGAGGCCACACAAGTGAACTTGTTGACCATCACATCTGATAGGAGGCCACACAAGTGAGCTTGTTGACCACTGGTCACAGACTGGCTTGTTTTATGTGTGTGTGTGTGTGTGTGTGTGTGTGTGTGTGTGTGTGTGTGTTTGTGTGTGTGTGTTTCTATGTGTGGGTGTGTGTGTGTGCGTGTGTGTGTGTGTGTGTGTGTGTGTGTGTGTACGTGTATGCATGTGTATGTATATGCACATGTATGCATTTGCGCAGCATATGTTAGCACAATGCCATCTAAAATTACATTTAAAGGCTGACATACATAACATGCAAACATACAACACAGGCAGATTTAAGTATAGTACACAGATTGGATTATTATGTACAGCAATCTTGAAAGGGATGGAGAGTACATACCAAAACTCAGTTCAACTAGAGGATGATGAACCACTTTAGTTCATTCATGTGGTGACCGAATCTCTCTTTTGAGGTCCACATTCAGAATACTTGCTTCACACAGTATCCAACCATACACACATACAGGGGAAAACTGACAATAACCAACATATCAGAAGCCATATGAAATATCATGTGTGTGACCTTTCAAAGTCACCTGCTCTGGCTGTAAACAACCTCTACTATCAGTGATCCAGCTAGCTATAGACTGTGTAATGATCAATGCCCGAGGAAAACAAGGGAAGGATATCCATAAAGCAGTGATGATGACATGAGATTACATCTTCTCATAAGTTGGCTACCTAGATCATACCCGCATACTCGGCTCTTGCTTTTTGTATGATGTCATCACAGCGGTATATACAAGGTATGATTAGTGTATGGATACAAATTTTACACATGCAAATGTGCGTGTACATACATTAGTGTACAAGTATTTTGCGTAATTGAGCGCATGTGCATGTATGTATTTGCAAGTAGATGTGTGTGTATGTGTGAGGTATTTACACAATGCTGAACTTGATTCACAGGTCATGATCACGTACGTAACAATATTAACATAGAAACATGGCAGAATTGAAAAGTATAGTGCAGTTCAGATCATGTACAGCAATCTTGAAAGGGATAGAGAGTACATACCAAAACTCTGCTAAACTAGAGGACTACAAACCACTTTACTTCATTCACGTGGTGATGGAAGGGTTCTCTTGAGGAACATTGACAGGAAAGTGTAGAGAATAATTCCCTCACACAGTATCCAACCCAACACAGACAGGAGGAAGGATTGTTAGAGAAAAGCACAGAATGTGGGGTCAGTTCTGTTAATACCCATAAAACAGTCTATTCTGCCAGGAATGGTTAATAGTATATTTATACATCAGGAATCTGACTTGTGCTTCAGACGTGTACATTGTCACTGAATATCATTAAAAGTGGATGTGTCCTCCAAGTGACTATTAAATTAGTCTGTTCTGCTGTGGTTACCACAAACCATAGACACTACATAACCACACAAACTACCACTAACAAACTGAGTGTATTGGCTGGAGCTACAGTTATGGCTACAAATGTTAAGATCTTTCTACAAGTGGCTCTTTTGTGCTATGTGGTGACTACCAGTATCGGGGGTAGCATTGACTTACAAAAGGCACTTGACACACTTCAGAAGGAAGTGGAGGATCTCAAACAGCAGTCTCAAGAAGAAATAAATTCTTTGGTGACTGAGCTGAATGAGCTGAGGCAGCAGTCGAAACAGGAAATCAAGTTACTTCACCAGAAATTAGAGCAAATTGAAGCCAAAGGTTAGTTGCACTGAGGTTCATTGCAAACTATTTGTACAGTGCCATATCCTGGCTGTGACCAGAAATAGTACAGTGTAATTCTAACTGGTGCCTTACCCACAATACCATATAATTACAGTACCTCTGTATAAGTAATAAATGTCTGAGAAAAATTATGTATGCGCAAGGTGAAGGGGCCTTGGCTATTGTTGACAATGTAGTCATTTTGAATCAAACAGAGTTATGCGTTTTTGATCTTGTTGGTCCTCGGTATACCGGTCCAATGACCAAAAATGAAATTGAGACTGTTATCAGTAGAAACATTGTGCGGAGAAGCCATGCGTAGCCAGCCCCTTTTCCTGATCACTTCCTCATTGGTGTCCACCGTCATTGGATAGTGAATGGTTGGTTAGCCAGCCCCTTTCTCTGATTACTTCCTTATTGGTATTCACTGTTAGTGTAGTCTAACTAGCTAGCCTGTCCCCGGACACGCGCCCTATGGGCGTTAAGAGCCTGAATAGTGATTAGTTCACATGGCTATTGGCCAATCAAATGATTCTCAACCAGAAATCTTGGTGAAGATTTTTTGATTAATGACATTACTGTGCTCTGAAGCTGTTTTATACAGGGAAGGGCTAGTTTCCCTTATAAAGAATAGAGGAAAACATTCGTTGCGCTTTAACAAAGATAGAATAATTCAAACAGACAGCGGGTATTGCTAGTGTATTCGTCGGGAAGGACAACATAGTCTGCCTATTGAATCGATTCAAAATCATCTCTTTGGTGTCATTCACTGTGTTCAAAGCATACACATGCCGAATAGTTTGAAGATGTCACTTGCACAATCAACAGGATAGCTTCAGCAACTGCAGTTTGCATGCTCGATTTCATCCACTTGAAGGAGTACCCGCTATCTTGCACTATTTGTGGTCAGGTAATGAACTAATTGCTATTCAGGCTAGACCGTCTTCTGCAATTTCCGCCTATGGGGTGTGTGTGGGGACGGGCTGGCTAGCTAGACTACTGTCAGTGGAGCCTTTAGAGTCCTTAAGTGGGTTTAACTGGAAAGTAATTAAACTTAATTAATAGACAAAGTAGACGTGATGTGGAGCCTTTAGAGTCCTTTTCACATTTCAGGTACTGTTGAAGTACAAAATTTAATGAATTTATTGAAAATTGATCAATTGATTACTTGTCCCAGCACCACTATAAACCTAAAGTATACTGCAGCTACAATAGCGGTTTCTGCGTGCATGCATGTGTGTGTGAAATGTGTATAGTGTGTGTATGTGTGTGTGTGTGTGTGTGTGTGTGTGTGTGTGTGTGTGTGTGTGTGTGTGTGTGTGTGTGTGTGTGTGTGTGTACATACAGTGTGGATGCATGCATATCCAGGCAGGCATTAGGCAAGAAGGCACCCTTTCTTCCTTGGATGTCATGTGGGTTAACATCAGATGGTATTATCAGTGGTTTGGGCTAGAGTAGTTCAAAATTATGCATTCCACAAAACCAATGTACACACCAGTGTTATGTTTTTGTGTGTGTGCAGATAGTCGATATACATGTTAAGTATAAGATGTATATCACCAATTACAGGTAGGTTTAAGTGTGTGTACACCAAAATTATGCTATAATTGTTGCTATAATGGTGTATGAAGGGAGTACAAGCGACAGAGGGTACAAGTCGCAATATACAATTTGTCACCTTTTGTCATTTCATTATCACTTCATACAATTATGGTACAATTAATGTGTACATACTGCATAAATATTGTTATACTCTTTGAACTTGCTGATACTTATAATAGCCTATGGCTAACATGCAGTTCCCCATGTTAAATAAGAATACCTGATACATCATACCGGATACCTGATATACCTAGCTGAAACGATTGAACTAATTTAAAAATGTTTTAGACAGCACTGGCTGTACCTAACAGATCTGAATATCTCTCATTTTTCAAATAATTTCCTTATTATTAATTAATACTCACGTTACACATAACCTTGAGAAATAATATACTTGTCTTTAACAGAATTGGATGAACCTCTACAAAGAATGAGACGTGGAGGAAACACTGTTTCTCCAACGCCTGAATCTTGCACTTGTCCACCTGGACCACCTGGTCCACCTGGTACAGCTGGAACAAAAGGTGAAAAGGGTAAGCGTGGAAGTCGAGGCAAAATGGGAGCAATGGGATTGAATGGAACAGATGGTGAGAAGGGTGAAAAGGGAGATACAGGACATCAAGGAATGGCTGGACAGAAAGGTGAACCAGGAGTAAAGGGATTGCGAGGACTTTCAGGACAACCAGGACTCAATGGAACAAAGGGAGAAAAGGGTGAACAAGGAAATCAAGGAGTTAATGGAACAAAAGGTGAACGCGGAGAAATAGGGCAGCCAGGAAATGATGGACAGAAAGGTGAACCTGGACTGAAAGGACAGCCGGGACTCAATGGAAACAAGGGAGCAAAGGGTGAACAAGGAGATCAAGGAGTTAATGGAACTACAGGAGACATAGGACCCCAAGGACCACCAGGACCACGAGGAGACATAGGACCCAAAGGACCACCAGGACCACAAGGAGAAAAAGGACCCAAAGGACCACAAGGAGATAGAGGACTCAAAGGATCACAAGGACCAAAAGGAGAGATAGGACGCCAAGGACCACCAGGACCACCAGGACCACCAGGACCACCAGGATCATAATTAAGGAGAGAGTTGCTGTATCAGAAACCACAGTGAATGTAATGATCATCAAATTTACAAACATCAGATCCAAAGTTAATGAAAAGAAATAGATACAACTCTTACAATTAATTTTCCATTATTAGTAATGTAAGTGTAATCAGTTTAAGATCAGTGATAGCAGGTATATGATATTTATATATGATTATTGCGAATAAACTATAGGTAGTAAACGAGTTACACTACATATTATCTAAACTGATGAAAAAATCAAATAAACTGTCACAGTATCTTAATTCAAACCATAATTGATTGAAGTGTCTTAATTAAACTTAATTCCTAATATATAGATAATAATTCAATTTTAATACAATTAGTAACAAATCCACATTCCATGCTTATAGAAGTCAATTGCATAACATAAACAATATGGATAACAACATGGTAACAATAACATGTAAACATTCATGGAACATGCAGCATGACCTTTGCATTAAGGTATTTCCTCTTGGGGAGGCACTTATATATTCAATTTGATGCTATCACATCAATCATACTTTTATGATATTAATATCATGATCTGCAATGAACAGTCAATGCATACATATCATGTGTCATAATGTTACAGTAATACCTGATGCTAAGATTTCCTGCATATTATACTGCCAATGAAGTTTCGATTTACGGCATACATACTATACACTCAATACTTATATTCACTATGTGCAAGGTTTCTCTGTTACTTGAATCCCATCCATAAAAACTTCAGATTCTGTGAATTCATAGGAATACATCCCTGAATTATCAACAGTTGGTGTAATCACAGTTAAGGTGTGGAGATCTTGGTGTACTATACCCCTGTTGGAGCCATCAGACACCTTACAGCTGTTTACCCTCCACACTCAAGTGTACATAGCTGACACTCAGTCCACAGGTCACTGCAGGTACAAATCACTACCAGTGGCTACCTCCCCGAGGTCAGTACCCTCAGTACATACAGAGATGGTCAAGTTGAGAACAGGAACTGTATAAGAGATTAGAGAGGAAGGTAAAGAGTGTACTGCTAATGGACACATATTGGCATGTGTGTGTGTGCGTGTGTGTGTGCGTGCATGTGCGTGGTTGTAAGCATGGTTGTGTGCGTGTTCGTGTATGTTCTTGATCATTAAAACATTAATGGGTGCAAGACGTTTTTGAATGGATAACAGTATACAGTGTGTGCGTGCGTGTGTGCAGAAAATGCTTCAACACAAAGAAGAGACAAAACAGTACCTGTTGAAATGTACACTACAAGCTTTGGTGGAGTTGTGAAATTGAACTATCCACTTGGTACACCTTCCACCTCAAGCACTCCCAGGGTACTAGAGTTGACGGTGAGTGGCAGTGATCCCTCCATCACTAAAACTGTGCTCTCATCACCAGACCCCTACAAGAAGCTCTTCAGTCTCAAATTAATTCTGAACATCACATATCCTCCCAGTCTGGTCAGTAGCTGGAGTGTAAGACAATGTACTGCTCCAAGTAATCCTCTACGAGTAAAAAAGCTAAAAATGTTACAATCATCAATAGAGATACAGCCAACAAACATTTACAAGATAAACACAGTATACAGCTGGCTATAGTTGTAAGATTCCACTACAGATAGGGTTGACTACGGGTAGTCTTTAATGCTCTACATGCACAAATCTGGTGCACAGTGCATATAATAATATTATATTATAGAAAATTACTACAGTGATGATTACTGTGTAAACTGAACCCCCACAGCTGCTAGCGAACAGCAGCAATACACAGTTATTGTTGACACACTCGCTGACAGTGCTATAGGAGTAACACTTTGTAGGAATCATTCATTGAACAAATGCACACATACACACACACACACACACGAATTGCAATGGAAAAGGACCTCATACGTAGGGTAGCGGAGCCATATCTGGACACCTAATGGTTCAAAATTGATAGCCTCGGATAGAGAGCATATTGAAACTGACTGAAGACATATTTAGAGAGATCTTCATATTATATCTATAGATATATATTAATATATCTACATATTCTGTACCTCGCAGAAATATCCTCTTTTTCTGCCCCCCCGAGTCAATCTATAACACAATGTCATGCAGGTGCCACAATCTGCACATTCAACAAACCTACACCATTCATTACTACTGTTTGTGTAGTCTTACCTTGAAATTCGACTTTTTCTATGAGGCAGTATACGTTGCCACGCCTCCACGTGCTAATAAACTACTCGAGATATTCCTCGCGAGAAAACTAAGTTTCCCGTGTGAAACGCCCGTGGCATGGTTCAAGGTAAGACTACACAAACCCACCAGTTTTGTGGACATTTTTGAATATCGTGCGATAATTATCAAAGTAACTACTCTCTATTTTAGTTGTTGTTGTGTTGCTGTTATTTTTTTTGGAAGTGGGTTTCTGCCAATGCAATTTATGTACCGTTTTTTCGTTCTTTGTATTAGGTGGCTGGGAAATCGTCAAATTTTGGACGTTTTTGCTTTAATTTTATTTGGACAGATGTATATGACGTACTTTGTATATTTTCGGTGAATAAATGTCCACTCATGATCAGTGGCACGACATGTTCCGCAGATGGCCTTGAGTAGGATCTCGTCGTCGTCGTCAGTGTGGTGGCGGTTGTAGGATTCCTCTGCTTCCTCAAATTCATCCTCCAATCTTTCAAGAACGTTCGCGAACGACAAACGAGACATAACGATCCGTATTTACTAAACTAAAACGACGTACGAATTCAGGAAAACTTCGAGAGAAAGAGAAAACGATAACGATGCTAGAATGACAAACAAAGGTGAGTCTATAATTATAATAATTAGTGTAGAACACATAGGACATAATAACAATAATTAGTATAGTGGAAAACAGACATTCCTGCTAGCTCCCAGCTGCAGTATATGTGCTTGTGCAATTCCTGAAGTATACGAAATAAAAAACAACATGTAGCTACCAAATTTAAACTACATTCCGTAGTTATGTACAGTTGAGCATTGGTTATACTAAATCAAAGGCATGAGCTAATATTTTTATTATAATAATAATAGATAAAAGGCATTATGGGGATTTTGAAAAAATTCATTCAGTGTACCACAAAAAAATAACAGTAGCTCAAACGATATATCAAACAAAGGGAGAGAATGTGCGCTAACCTTCTCTTGATATCCCTAGTTCGTCAAAACTGGTGGAGTCCGTGAATGAAGCATTTTCTGAAAACGGATAATCATCGAATTCTCCACGAATCAGATAGGGATTGGCTTCCGCAGTGGGAATACGATACAACACGAAGTTTTCCTACCACAGAGATATTCAAAACGATGAAGAAAGGCATACATAGCCATTAAAAGATTTAAAGAATAAGTACGACTAGAGCTCGTGAGCCATGTTCGTTTGCGCATGCGCAAAACTAAGTTTCCAAACTCGAGACTTTGAAACGCCCGTGCGTGGCTTGAGAGTAAATTTAAAATGGTGCCAATACAAATTACCAGACACCACAGCCACTTTGCTTTACAATCGGCTAAGAATTACGTATGCCTATGATTATTGCCAGTCATGAACACAATGATTATTTCTTTGATATTTCAGGTATTCACCAAGGAAGACACATTTGTTGTTCTTTTTGTCCACAATCCTGTACCTGTCCCCTATAGGGCACCCACGACCAGGTCTGCAAACAAAAGTGCAGAGAATAATATTATGGAGATGTGCACAGATCCCCTGGCATGGTGTACAACCATCATAGAAGATCTGTCCTGTGATAATGTTCTGGATTCAATTTAAAATACAGTATTGCATGAGTGCATAATGAGATATGGGAACTTCATAAATTAATCCTTCCAACATTATCTCAGCATCACCATTTCCCTGTATTACCCTATCATACAAACAAACATTATTAATATACAAACTTACATATATCCTAACCACAAACTATGTAGCCACACAGAGTCTGCTGGGGCTATTGAAAGGTCTAATAGTGTATATGTAGACAAAATACAGACTGAGTTTATTAATATTAATTTAGCGAGTCAATGTGCCTTTAGAGTCGACAATAAACTGATAATCTGTGACACTCCTTGTGGGAAATCCTGATGAAGTGAAAATTGACTTGAAGGGATTCTCAGGCTCCCACCTAGAGACCTGACTGTAACTGCATCGCGCAACAACTGGACACCCACCGTCTTTTATAAGAGGCTAGCTGCGTTGCTCAGCGAGAAACAAGACATCCTCTACCACAAGACCACCAACTGGCTCAGGTGCAAGCTGAGCTTTAAACTTGTCAGGATGTCCATCCTCGCCATCAGAGGAGACAGGTCCAGAGCTGGTCATCCATCAAGAGAATCAATCGAACTCCAGGCCTCTGAAGGACGCATTTAAACTCATAATAGTATAACTCAATAGTATACTCATATAATCTATATTTGTGATTACTGTTATAATATTATTATATTTAAACTTATAAGTTATTGCATTATGTTGTATAATTATAAGTTAGTTTAAGTGTGTGTACACAAACATTATGCTATAATTGTTGCTATGGTGTACATGTGAGAGAGGGGTACAATTAAAATATTTATAATAATATTATATATTATGTGTATTATAATATACAATTTGTTACCTTTTCCATCTCATTATTACTTCATACAATTATAGCACAATTAGCAATGTGTAAAATATCATATTATACAAATTGTTATATCTTTGAACTACCTGATACTTCAAATAAAATGACATAAAGTGCCACTTTAAATAGCCTATGGCTAACAGTTCTCCACGTTGAATAAGGATACTTAAAGCTACAGAACCTGTATAAATAAATATTAGGAATTTATACAGGAATATTTTTGGCAGAAGCTTACCTAACAGTCCTGAATATTTCTCATTTTCAATATTTTCCTTTTAATTAATAACCACATTACACATCACGTTTAAAATAATCTACTTGTCTTTAACAGAATGGGACAAACCTCTACAAAAAATGAGACGTGGAGAAGACACAGTTCCCCCAATGCTGGAACCTTGCATGTGTACACCTGGACCACCTGGACCAAAAGGTGATAAGGGATAGCGTGGAAATCGAGGCAAAATAGGAGCAATGGGATTGAATGGAACAGATGGTGAGAAGGGTGAACAGGGAGATACAGGACCTCCAGGAAAAAATGGACAGAAGGGTGAACCAGGAGTAAAGGGATTGCAAGGACTGCCAGGACAACCAGGACTCAATGGAACCAAGGGGGAAAAGGGTGAACAAGGAGATCAAGGAGTTAATGGAACAAAAGGTGAACGTGTAGAAACTGGACAACCAGGAAGTGATGGACAGAAAGGTGAACCAGGACCACAGGGGGTCAATGGAAACAAGGGAGAAAAGGGTGAATTAGGAGATCAAGGAGCTAATGGAACAAAAGGAGACAAAGGAATTCAAGGACCATGAGGACCACAAGGAGATAGAGGACCCCCAGGACAACCAGGACCAAAAAGGTGACATAGGACCCCACGGACCACAAGGACCACCTGGAGACATAGGACCACCAGGAACCTATATAAGGAGAGATAGTTGCTGTATCAGAAACCACAGGGAATGTAATGATCATCAACAAATTTACAAACATCAGAAAAAAAAAACAACTTATTATTATAATATCATTCTGTCTTGATTACTCAAATTAATTACAACTTTTAAAATTAATTTTCCAATATCAGTAATGTAATGCCATCAGTTTAAGAATTTGTCATTGCAGGATATATGATATTTATTATGGTTATTGCCTATAGGTAGTAAACGATTTACACTGCATTCTATCTAAGTTGATATTAAAAGAATCAAATAAACTGTCATAGTATCCTCAAACCATAATTGATTGTATATAGTGGTAATGATAACACGTACATTGCATCAAAAGTCAAGAATAATAAATAACACACAACTATAAACAGGTAGATATACCATTTTGTAGAATCTTTTGAAACTTTAAAAATAACTGATCTCTTATGACAAGCATACCAACCCAACATACACAACAGTTCACCTATAGCTATAGAGTCAATGACATGTAGGGTTATTATAAATACTGCTAAAATAAATTGTGAACCGTGTAACTTCATAATAGTATATACAATTAGTAGAGAATGTGTATAAATCTCCATGCAAGTGAGATCAATCAATAACCAAATAAAACATGAATCTTTTATAATTATATGTTCAATAAATTAAACCCTTGCTACTAATTGAATGTTTCTATAATCTGACACTGCATGCAAAGAGTATAAAGTGCTAATGTACACATGTTGATATGACAAATACATGAAACATTCAGTCTGACTGATTGTAAAGGTATGTAGTATATGTAGTGTATGGAAGCTGGGGTGGTACATGTATCCGGAACAAAAGAGAACACCAAACTGGAACAGAATGGCTGCCTGATCCACTTCACCCTCAGGAATTAACGATTTATACCAATAGAATCGCAGTACGTACAGTACACAAAACGTACATGCTACAAAATCAATACACAAAGGGATTCACTTAGTGCCCATATGACAAAACTTCATTTCTAATAAATTTATAATAATCTATAATTATTTAATACGATTAGTAATGAATCCACATTCCATGCTTATAGAAGTCGAATGCATAACATGAACAATATGGATAAAACATAATGCAAAAATAACATGTGAACTTCAATGCAACATGCAGCATGACATTTGCAGTAAGGTATTTCCTCTTGGGAAGACACTTGTATATTCAATTCGATGCTATTATATCAATCAAATATCAAATATGATCATGATCAGCAATGAACAGTCAATGTATACATGTGTTATAACGTTACAGTAATACCTGATGCTAAGATTCCTTGGCAATGCATATTATACTGCCAATGAAGTTTCGATTTACAACATACATACTATACACTCAATACGTATATTCACTATGTGCAAGGCTTTACTGCTATTTGAGTCTCATCTATAAAAAAATCAGATTCTGTGAAATCATAGTAATACACCCCTGAATAATCAACAGTGGGTGTAATAACACTTACGGTGTGGAGATCTTGGTGGACTATATCCTTGTTGGAATCCTCAAACACCTTACATCTGTTTATCCTCCACACTAGTGTACATAGTGGACATTCAGTCCATAGGCACCAGTGGCTACCTCCCCGAGGTCAGTACCCTCAGTACATACAGAGATGGTCAACTCGAGAACGGGAACTGTATAAGAGATTAGAGAGGAAGGTAAAGAGTGTACAGAGAAAAAGGTGAAGAGTAAAAATACTGACACCACAGGGATACCGGCATTCATAACAGAATAAGTGCACACAAACACACATTCCAACAATTCATCACAACAATTTTAGTGTGTGAAAGACAATGTCATATAATATTATTAGAATGGATAACTGTCCTGTGTACAGAGAAATGACAGAAAGTGCTTCAACACAAAGAAGAGACAAAACAGTACCTGTTTGAATGTACACTACAGGCTTTGGTGGAGTTGTGAGATTGAACTATCCACTTGGTACCTCAAACACTCCCAGGATACTGGAGTTAACGGTGAGTGGCAGTGATCCCTCCATCACTAAAAGTGTGTTACCATCACCACATTGACATCTGCACTCTACAGGTGACTGCAGAAATATGTGGTACACATTTGAAGGATTTGACAAAGGGAGAAAAGACATCCTAATTTATCAGCAGCAGATCTGATGTATTCCAAGCATTTGCACTGCTACATAGTGATCAAATTGGAATGGTTAGGCTAAATGGCATTGTGCTCATTGCAGTGTTGTACTGTACTGGCATGACAGTATGTTGTCTCCAGTTAACCAAACTTGTTCCGACTTCAACTTTTCAGGAGAATGTGATCCCTATATCCTTCTTTTCATCATTGAATATTTCTAAATACTTGTATGGTGATAGTTGTGTTACTAGTGTTAGTATAGTTGACATGTATATATATATATATATATATATATATATATATATATATATATATATATATATATATATATATATATATATATATATAGAGTGCTGGTGTACTCTAAGAACATGATAGTATACGCATCACATACTCACACATACACACACCAATATAAGTGACACATATCGCAGAAACACATACAATCATGTCACTTCATCCATTCAGATATAAAGTCTCACTGCATGGTTTTCAATCAGTAGATCAACTAACATGGAACACATCATCTGTATACAGGAACATTATGCGCACACCAGTATTGCACAGTTATAATTGCTTTCATCTATAGTTACATTGTTTCACACTTGTACTGCATTTGTATTGCTACATCCTGCTGATATCAGGGTGGCTATATTATGACATTGCCATCATTACAGTGTTGTACCTGCAGGACAGTACTATGTTGCCTACAGGTGATGTTCTTTCATGTTTCAGGAGTGTGGGATCCCTATGTATATCCTTCTTTTATCATTGAATGTAGTCAAAACTTGTTTATCTAGAGTGCTAGTGGACTATAATAATTATAATAATTGGAATGAAAATAATAGCACATGCATCCACATTCACTCACACACACACACACACACACACACACACACACACACACACACACACACACACACACACACAAACACCAATAATAATATTATAAGCATCACATATCACGCACATCATGTCACTTCATCTATTCATGATCAGATACAAAGTCCCACTGCTTTTCAATCAGCAGATCAACTAACATGGAGCACATCATATATATACATACAGGAACATTATGTATATCAGTATTGCAGAGTTAGTTACCACGTTCATCTATAATATTATTATTATCATGTTTGTATGCGTGTGTGTAAATATATTATACAGTGGTGATTGGAATCAATGGTACCAAAACTCGCAGGGAACTCCCAATTGCTGTTGTGTGTTCCTATGTATACTCCAACATTTTGTTCTTAAGGCATTATTTTAGTCTAGCAGCGAGGTGATTCATATCATGACTGTATGAGCATACCTGCTATGGCGCTACACTGAATGTGCATGTGTGGGTATTTTCAACATTCATGTGTGTGTATGTGTATATATAATAGTATATAGTACATAGGACAAAAGGGTTTCCCTGCAAGGTTTCACTCAATTGATTTAACATGCAGTCATGTAAGGATTCTGTCTGAATGTGTGCAGATGTCTCACTAATAGTGTTAACATGCAATCGTACAAGCGCACAAAGTGTAATTAGACATGAGAACAGGATGTTTACTGCTTCAGTGGGAAACCTACCGTACATGCATGGACATTTATAAGTCATCAATTAGTAATCTACCTACCCTATTCCTCCACTCACTGTTAGACACAAATGAACAATATTGATGAAGAACCAAAATGGGGGATGCGTGCATGTATGTGTGTGCATGTATGAATGTGTATGTATTACATGCATGTAATATGCATTTGCACACTGGTGTGTAGTTGAATATGATTGCATATAATAGATAGCACAAAATGGCTTCACTTAAGGTTTCATTAAATCAAGTTATCATGCAGTCATATAAGGGTCTAATATTTAATTAGTGTGTACATTGTCCGGTAAGAGTGTGTGTATGTATTCTATGCCCAAGCCTAACATGCCTGATTCAGCACAAGATTACAATCACAACAATATTAGCATGCAGCTACAAAATGTCAAATCAAGGCAAGTATAAAGGGAAAGTTTCAAGTGTATACAATACCATGTACATCTGCATTTGTTTTGTTTGTGTACATGTGCGTGTGCATGCATGTGTTAGCATAATGCTATCTAAAATTACATGTTTCAAGGTTGACGTACATAAGATGCAAACATACAACACAGGCAGGTTTAAGTATAGTACACAGATTGGATTAATAATAATATGTACAGCAACCTTGAAAGGGACGGAGAGTGCATACCAAAACTCAGTTCAACTAGAGGATGATTAACCATTTCGGTTCATTCATGTGATGACTGAATCTCTCTCTAGAGGAACACTGATAGTAGGGTCCACATTCAGAATCATTGCTTCACACAGTATCCAACCAAACACACACAGGGGAAAACTGACAATAACCAACACATTAGAAACCTTATGAAATATCATGTGTGTGACCACTCAAAGTCACCTACTCTGGCTGTAAACAACCTCTACTATCAGTGGTCCTGCTAGCTATAGACGGAGCAAGGATCAACTGTCAGAGGAAAAGAAGGGGAGGATATCCAGAAAGTTGTGATGAGATTACCCATTTTCATTACTATCACTAGTGTGCAAGTATTTTGTGTGAGTGCATAGGCATGTGTGCATTTGCAAGTAGATGTGTGCATGTGTAAGATGTTTACACAATGCTGAACTTGCTAGATTCACAGCTCATGATCACGTACGTAACAATATTAACATAGAAACATGGCAGGATTGAAAACTATAGTGCAGTTCAGATAATTATGCATAGCAATCTTGAAAGGGATAGAGAGTACATACCAAACTCAGCTCACCTAGAGAATGACAAACCACTTTACTTCATTCATGTGGTGATGGAAGGGTTCTCTTGAGGAACATTGACAGGAAAGTGTAGAGAATAATTCCCTCACACAGTATCCAACCCAACACAGACAGGAGGAAGGCTTGTTATTGAAAAGCACAGAATGTGGGATCAGTGCTGTTTTAATACCCATAAAACAGTCAATTCACCAGGAATGCTATTAATAGTATTGTATACTAGGAATCTGACTTGTGCTTCAGATGTGTACATTGTCAATGAATATCATAAAAGTGGGTGTGTCCTCCAAATAACTATTAAATTAGTCTGTTCTGCTGTGGTTACCACAAACTAGCACTAGCAAACTGAGTGTGTTGGCTGGAGCTACAGTTATGGCACCAAACATTAAGGTCTTTCTACAAGTGGCTCTTTTGTGTTATGTGGTGACTACCAGTATTGGGAGTAGCATTGACTTCCAAAAGGCACTTGCCACACTTCAGAAGGAAGTGGAGGATCTCAAACAGCAGTCTCAACAAGAAATAAATTCTTTGGTGACTGAGCTGAATGAGCTGAGGCAGCAGTCGAAACAGGAAATCAAGTTACTTCACCAAAGATTAGAGCAAATTGAAGCCAAAGGTTAGTTGCACTGAGGTTCATTGTTAAACTATTTGTACAGTGCCATATCCTGGCTGTGACCAGAAAAAGTACAGTGTCACTGCAGCTGGTGTCTTACCCACAATACAATTTTGAATATAGTATACGTACCTCTGTATAAGTAATAAATGTCTGAGGAAAATTATGTGTGTTCAAGCTGAAGGGCCCTTAGCCATTGTTGACAAAGTAGTGACTTTAAATTCAACAGAGTTATGCAGTTTTGACCTTGTTTGTCCTTGGTATGGTCCAACGACCAAAAATGGAAGTGAGACTGTTAATTATCAGAAAAAACAATGTGCAGAGTGGTCTTATGCAGCCAGCTACTTTTCCTGATTGTTTCCTCATTGGCATCCACTGTCAGAGTAGTCTGTCTAGCTAGACCGTCCCTGCACACTGAGATGTCTTCTGCACTTTCCAATCATGAGTCCTGTGCAGGGACGGGCTAACTAGCTAGACTACTGATTAATCACCAGTCGTAAATAAGTGGGCGTACTGGAAAGCAATCACACTTATTAGACCGAGCATATAGTCATCCAATAGACATGATGTAGAGTCTTTAGAGTCCTTCTCACATTTCAGGTAAGTACGAAATTGAAGCCATGGAATGAAGGTTAGGGAATAAGGTGGGGTTGACTTCTGCTTCACTAACTTAATTTCTTCCTGTAATTAATCAATTTACTTGCACTATTAAATTAAATGATGATCAGATTCGAAATGAAAATCACTTGATTAGTCCATTAATTGTTCCAGCACTACTATAAACCTAAAGATTACTGCTGTTACAATAGTGGTGTGTGCGTACACGTCCGTGTTCACTGTGTATAATGTGTACAATGTGTGTATGTATGTGTGTGTACATTTATGTGTATGCATATACAGTGTAGATGCATGCATATCCATTGCAAGTATTAGGCAAGAAGGCACCCTTTCTTCCTAGGATGTCATGTGAGCACAATGTCATATCATATTGTATTATCAGTGGTTTGGGCTAGAGTGGTTCAAATAGACCGATTGCGCATTGACGTCATGAAGAACGGAAGTGGTCGCGAAGGGTGTCATGGGTAGGATTTTACTATGGGGAACACGTACCGATTGTCGAAAAAGGACATTCCTGGCTCTAGCCTGGTGGAAAATCTCCCGACGATTTGAACGTTGAACAGCTGAAATGATGGCTAGCCTATCGAAGTGCTTCGAAGTGCTTGTAGATCTGGAAAAAAGCTGAATCGGTTCAGCGGTATGTGATATACCGGTGTTATATTCCGTCGTGATCGCCGTATAGCTGTGGTTATAAATGCACGTCTTCATAAGTGTATGTGTAAACGATGGATATATATTGCTGTCTCGTGTAGCGTCAAAGAATAGTCCACACGTGCTTAGATATGAGTGTTATTTCTTCTGACCTTATATTTTGCCTGCGTGAAAAGAGATTCTCCAAACTGTACATACGTATTCTATACATTTCTCGACTGATTGTAAATATGCCACACCACTGTGCTGCATGTTCCCGGCTGTACATCCAACAGCAAGACTTCTCCACACGTCCTTTCACAAGTTTCCATCTGGGGCATTGGCAGGTGCTTTCCTCTTGCTGGAAGTGGGTTGCAATCCTACTTGGACTTGGATGTTAAGATTCTGTTTGTCCATGTGGTCTTGTGCATTCTTTTTCTACCTGATACCGAATTTACGTGGTACAATTCGGCAGTAAAATGCTTAGTACACACACGTGTGGAACTGTTAATAGTCCAAACTCCCTTAATTTCAACTCTACGTATGTTTTTAGCCCGATTACGACGAAGAGCTGCATCAGATGGAAACTTGTGGAAAGAAAAACACCTGTAGAGAAGTCTTGCTGTTGGATGTACAACCGGGAACAGCACAGCGGTGTGGCATATTTACAATCAGTCGAGAAATAAATAAGTACAGTTCCGAAATCTCCTTTCCCAAGGACAAAATATAACCTATTAACACGTCTTACTATGAGAATCTATACGACGAACACCCTTCACGACCATTTCCGGTCTTCATGACCGGAAAGGATGATGTCAATGCGCAATCGGTCTATTATGCACTCTGCAAAACCAATGTACACACCAGTGTGATGTTTTGTGTGTGTGTGCAGATAGTTGATATAATATTATTATTAAGAAGTGTGTACACAAACATTATGTTATAATTGTTGCTATGGTGTACATGTGAGAGAGGGGTACAAGTTACATATTATATGTATTTATGTATTATTATATACAGTTTGTTATCTTTTGCCAATTCATTATCAATTATAATACAATAGTAGCACAATTAGTAATGTGTACATGCATAAATGTAATAAAGTAATTTTTATCATAATACAAATTGTTATGCTCTTTGAACCTCCTGAAATTTCAATAGATATAAAGTCCCACCTTAATTATGTAGTGGATAGGTCACAGACACTAAGTGATTCTTAAGTGATTGTCTAGACTGCATCTTTAGTGATGTGTATTTTAGTTGTCAATCATGATCAGCAAGCAAGCAGTAATAATCTAGTGACCAACGGTGTTTACACGATAGTTCTGCCAAAGCGCCCCTCTTCTCGACAAATAGCTTATGGCTAACAGTTCCCCACATTGAATAAGAATACCTAATACCTGATACCTGATACCTGTCACTACTGAATTTGCATTATCAGAAATTATCTATACAGCTCTAGCTTAACCTCAATAATATCCTTAATATAATAAATACTCACTTTACTCATAACCTTGAAAAATAATTTACTCGTCTTTAACAGAATTGGACAAACCTCTCAAAAGAATGAGACGTGGAGGAGACACTGTTTCCCCTACACCTGAACCTTGCACTTGTCCACCTGGACCACCTGGTCCACCTGGTGAAGCTGGACCAAAAGGTGAAAAGGGACAGCGTGGAAGTCGAGGCAAAATAGGTGCAATGGGATTGAATGGAACAAAGGGTGAGAAGGGTGAACAGGGAGATGCAGGACCTCCAGGAATGAATGGACAGAAAGGTGAACCAGGACAAAAGGGATTGCAAGGACTGTCAGGACAACCGGGACTCAATGGAAAAAAGGGAGAAAAAGGTGAACAAGGAAATCAAGGAGTTAATGGAACAAAAGGTGAACTTGGAGAAAAAGGACAAGCAGGAAATGATGGACAGAAAGGTGAACCAGGAATGAAAGGTTCACAAGGACAACAAGGAGACATAGGACCCCAAGGACCACCAGGACCACAAGGAGACATAGGACCCCAAGGACCACCAGGACCACAAGGAGACATAGGACCCCAAGGATCACCAGGACCACAAGGAGACATAGGACCTCAAGGACCACCAGGACCACAAGGAGACATAGGACCCCAAGGACCACAAGGACCAAAAGGAGACATAGGACCCCAAGGACCACCTGGACCAAAAGGAGACATAGGACCCCAAGGATCACCAGGACCACGAGGAGATCAAGGAGGTAATGGGACAAAAGGTGAACGTGGAGATAAAGGACAATCAGGAATTGATGGACAAAAAGGTGAACCAGGACTGAAAGGTCTACCAGGGCTCAATGGAACCAAGGGAGAAAAGGGTGAACAAGGAGATCAAGGAGTTAATGGATCAAAAGGTGAATGTGGAAATAATGGACAGAAAGGTGAACCAGGACTAAAAGGATCACGAGGACCAAAAGGAGACCAAGGACCACCAGGACCAAAAGGAGATCAAGGAGGTAATGGGACAAAAGGTGAACGTGGAGATAAAGGACAATCAGGAAATGATGGACAGAGAGGTGAACCAGGACTGAAAGGTCTACCGGGGCTCAATGGAACCAAGGGAGAAAAGGGTAAACAAGGAGATCAAGGAGTTAATGGAACAAAAGGTGAACAAGGCGATCAAGGAGTTAATGGAATAAAAGGTGAACAAGGGGAAATAGGACAACCAGGAAATACTGGACAGAAAGGTGAACCAGGACTAAAAGGACCACGAGGACCACAAGGAGACCCAGGGGCACCAGGAGATAGAGGACCACAAGGAAAAATAGGACCACCAGGACAACAAGGATAAAGGGGGCAAAGGACAAGGAATATATCGGAATAGATAGTAACCACCTGGGAATGTAATGATTATCAACAAATTTACAAACATCATATCTAAAGTTAATGAAAAGAAATAGATACAACTTTTGCAATTATTTTTCCACTATTAGTAATGTAATTGTATTCAGTATAAGAATTGGTGATTGCAGGTATATGATATTTATTATGATCATTGCGAAAAACCTATGAGTAGTAAACGAGTTACACTGCATAATATCTAAGTTGAACCAAATCAATTAAACTCTTACAGTAATTAAATTTGGATCCAATTATCTTCAAACCATAATTAAAATTAATGCAGTGTCAAAGATAACATGTTTCATCAAAATCAAGAGTAATTACTAACACACCATATAAACAGGTAGACATATGAGTAGTGCACGTGGAATCTACTGAAGCTTTTGGAATAACTGATCTCTTATGATCATAAGCATACCAACTCATTGTACACAACACTATATCTATAGAGTCAATGACATGTAGGTTTATTACAAATACTGTTAAATTTGAACTGCCTAACTTCATAATATTATAATATATACAATTAGTTTGAGAATCTGTATAAATCACCATGCAAATGAGGTCAATCAATAACCAAATTGAACATTAATCTCTTAAGTTCAATCATTTAAACATTATTTCTTTTTGAATTAATATAGATTCTGATACCACATACCTTTGTAGAATTTTTAAATGTACTATATTATTCTCAGTTCAACTTCTGGTATGTTACATTCGCTTATAATTCTTGCATATATTATATATAAAATTTAAAAGCACAAATACTGGTACATAAGCATACATCTATAGACATTACAGCACGACAAAACAGCCTCAGTATTGGTTTGCCATGTACCCACAACCCGTAGGGCCAAACAGCCCTATATGAGCTCATTTCTGACTGACCCTCTCCCTGATATCTCCACTAAATAAACTACAAACCTCTTCCGCTCCAACACCACACCATCCAAAGGACTTGAGACACTTTTGTGGCTCCATAATCAATAACCATCAACACTCCATAGCTTCCAATCCAGCTACTCTCAGAATCCTTCATACAGTGGATTACACAATACTTTGAAGCAACACACAACACATCTGCTGCTCCCCAGCCAAACAACAGGCAAAGCATCAGCCTCCAACAGCAATGGAACCTTTAAGTGACGTAGACCTACACAAAGAAGATATGCAGTGCTCATAGTTGGATCTGACTCACTCACTCCAGCTTACAGTGGCAGCCCTCAACTCCATACAATAACAAAGACTCCACCAGTGACTGCATCAATTGCACAAAAGATCAGCCATTCAATCATCTCTCCCACTGCCTGTGATCCTAACTTTACCAGAATCCTCCATTATACTTGAACAATCCAGAAACGTATTTGCCACTCAGCCTATTGCAACTACATGTAAATGGGAACCAAAGGATTCCATCTATACCAATGTTGAATCTGCTGGAACTTCTATCCTGTCCTCTCTTCCTCTAGTCTGACATGTACAAACACATTCAGAGGGGAAATGGAAGGGACGGTCTAGCAGCAATATGGATTAATTCATACCTTTTCTGACACAAAATTTGGTCAATAATAATCATGGAGCTGGTTAGTTAGTACATGGATGTCTTAGTGTCCTAGGCAAATTTTATCTTTTGAGTTTACAGACACTGTAAATTAATCCAACTGTGCATCAGAAGAGAATATTGACCAGTGCCTTTGATACGTTTATTTACCTTCCCACTGGACTTAAGGAAAATTGCTTTTTTTCAAGTGGTTTCCACATTGTATACGTAGCAACATTTTGAAGACACCCTAACAACAGTCCTGCATTTTAGTGGTGGCATCTTGGGTTAATATGCTTTTAGTAATATATAATATTATTTTAGTATATTTTTCACACATCAGAGGCCATTGTTGACAAGAAATGAAAGTCGAATCCATTTTAATGGAATCCTAGATGGTCCCAAGACTATCAGTAAGAGACAAGAATTGTACACTGGAGGGTAAAAAGGACTTAATGGAGGCCAACGTGGCATCACTCTTGGTCCACAAAAACTGCCTGGATAGCCTTGCTGAAATTGGATGGACTTTGCAGAATATTCATCTGCAATGTACAAACACTCAAAAATGAGGAATTTTCCATGTCCAGTGGAAAGGTAAACGAACATATCGTTTCCTGATAGGACACTGGTCAATGCACTCTTCTGATACACCGTCAATTAATCTTTAGATTAATTGATGGTTTCTGTAAACTCAAAAGTGAATAGTTCAGGACACCATAGATACTGTTGTTAGAGTGTCTAAGAGGACGTTTACACCAAGACGTAAATCTCTTAGCACTAACTAATGATACTAACTAACCCGCCCCACGAATATTGGTGACCAGATTTTGAGTAGAAAAGGTGTGAACTAAACTCATTGGCCCCTAGACCGTCCCTTCTAATCCGCCTCTGGACACATGTGTGCAGAATGGCCTAGCATGCCAGACTACTCTTCCTCATGTGCATCACAGTGCTCTTGTCCGCATGTATTAATCTCTACAGACCATCTCTCACACCATGCTTGTGAACACTGTAAATTCCTCTACATATCCTCCACATTCTTGGCCAACAAAGCTGGGTATCATCCGCAAAAAAATTAGGCTAGACACCAACATTCCACCACACAAAACCCCACAATCCTGCACTTCAACTCTGACACCAAACTGTTCATGTATGGAGTAAACACATCCTTGACGCATAATCTCTGGTTACCGCAAATTCCTATATACCTTAACAGACATTGATTCTCACCTGAGACACATGCACTGCCATTGTACATACCCTTCAAGAATGCCAAAAATGCCAGCAGACCAAGTTATTTAAAAACATTTAATTTACTTGTTTTATAGAATCTGATACATAATATATTTACATAATAGAGTGGTGAAATACTTGAAATTGCATGGAAGTGTGCATGTATACTCTTAAGCATTTAAATGATTCACAATGCATATGCCAACTTGCTGCACTATACGTATAGGTCTTCATATAAACTTAACATGTAATCATACAGAAACTAACATGAAGAGGAATGAACAAAACAAACACGTGGTTTTATATAATTATTATGAGAATTCACATAACACCTTTGTGTGTGTGTGTGTGTGTGTGTGTGTGTGTGTGTGTGTGTGTGTGTGTGTGTGTGTGTGTGTGTGTGTGTGTGTGTGTGTGTGTGTGTGTGTGTGCATGTGTGTGTTATGTATGTTTGGCTATATCAAGTGTGTTCTAAATAGGAAACTTTCAGTAAAGGTGATGGGAGATGTGAAAAGGATCAATCGCACAATTACACAAAATTGTATACATATGTGTAGAAACATGTTTTTCATTGTTTGCTTTTATCGATAAACATAATCCACCCCATTCATGAAATGTTGTACAGGGAGTGTAAGGTCAAAATGGGAACAATGGAAAATGACGTACAAAAGGAGAATTAGGATTTGGAGGGCCACCAGGACTGCTAGGATCAACAGGATTGTAAGAAATTCTATTAAAGGTCCATACATAATAATATTATAGTGATTATGAACAGACTTAATGTAAAAACGTCATTGGATACATACTGTTGTATATATACGAACTAAAATAACTTTTTAATAGTAATAAAATACAGTTAGAATATGCATAATACATAAATACATTAATATGTACATATTACACAGTGTATATTATTATATACATATTGGATGGTAAGTTAATGGAATAGTTACTATATATGTATTAGGAGAGCTGTTTGCTAGATCATATCCAGTTTTAGCATACGTTTACATGTTCTGCAGTTCTATAGCTATGTAGGGGCTTTTAGCTATTTACAGAGCATATAATTATATGTACACACAAAATATTGCCCAGAAAAGGTTGTACTTGTTGTGCACATTGCATAGCATACTCACCCTTTTTCCATCAGTGGAGTAGGTAGGTAAGGGGCACAATAGACTACAGTGGGCACACATTAATCTCCCACATCTGGTTGAAAGTTTTCAATGAGTATTACAGATCATGAGTGACTGTAAAGGAATAGTTAACCCCTTAAACGTAGAGGTAGTATATGAAAGGCACGGTAGTACAGATACGGAGCGAAATGAAACAAAATGGCTGCCTGTTTCTTTTCATTGTCAGGAATGACCAATTTTTTATTGCTAGATTGGCAGTATATACTACAACAAACGTACACAACATCAATATACTAATTCGAAACAACACATAGTAACTATTACCAGTATACATGGAGCGGTTTTTCAGTGAGTTATGAGATCTCCCCGATGATGTGAGTGGAATTTAACACAAGATCTCTCGGCCCAGAGCGCTTTACAAAGAAATATTCTGGGCACATTTAGTTGGATTCAGTCAGCATTTAAAATGCTCACAGACCAAAATCATGCAAAGATTGCTGAACAGATAGTATATTTCCAATTAAACAAACCAATTACCACCCAAAGGGGCCAGTTATCTAGATCAGGTCCTGGGGTTGATTTGTTTACACACACACACACACACGTCACACAGTATGCATACTGACACCACAGGGATTCTGGCTTTCCTGACTGTATAAGTACACAAACACAAATTCCAACAATTCACCATGTGTGTATGTACTATGTCAAGTGATTCTTTGCAGAGCAAAGAAGCAGACATGTCAAGATCACCATGTAAAAGAGATACAACAAACATATAAACACAACACACAGATGACCGTAGTTTTGGAACTCCACTACATGGAGTGTTAAGTCGCAGTTAACTGGCAAACTATGTGTACCTGGTTCCTGAGTCTGTCCACAGAAGTGCTACTAACAACCTCTCCTCTAGTGGCTGTAGTGTCGACCGTCAGGATAACAACTGCTTTAACGTTCTCTACTGCGAAAGGTGCAACCACTGACGTCCACCGGGTCCCACTCTCCTGACAAGGAGCAGGTCCTCCTCGCTGTACTGATTCCGAGAACTGTTGAGACAACAGCTAGAAGCATTAATCAGTGGACGTGGATTAAAGAACGTTAAAAGTCCCTGCTTCATTATCAAAAACAGGGCTATAAAGAACCTCACATCGCTCCATGACACAATCAGCAAGAATGGCTGTAACATGGAGGCTCGAAAGTAAAATGGCGCCAATATAATTACCAGTCACCACTGTCACACTTTGCTTTACAATCGGCCATAGTACAGAATTTAACTGTTTCCTCCACGTTCACCATAGATTAATTTCATTATTATTATTATTGCGCTAATGATAAACTCTGCACTAACACTGAGATACAATGGGCTATATGAATTATGATCATTAAGTATGCTATAAATAATGTCAGTCATAACACATACGTATTATTATTTCTTCAACACTTGAGGCATTCCCTAGGAAGGACATATCGGTTGTTCGTTTTGCCCATAATCTGTCCCCATTTTCAATTGGAGTATTGGGTGCCAATTTGACATTAATTTTGTTTCACTGACGGTAGGATCATTAGGGAGAGTACTCCACAATGCCATGTAGAAACTTCCTAAATTCTCCCTTCCCATATCTCAGCATCACAATTCTCCTGTATTACTCCATCATACAAACAAAATTAATATACATACATAAATCCTAGCTACAAACTACATAGCCAGACAGAATTTGCTGGGAATATATGTATACACAATTTAAGTATGCTGTATTACGTACATGAAGGTCTATACATGTATACAAAATTTAAATGCATTTTACATTTGCCCAGCAATGTGCCTTCAGACAATAAACTGATATCACTCGTGACACTCCTTGTGGGCGATGCTGATGTAGTGTAACACATGCTGACTTGAAGGGATTCCCATGCTCCCACCTGGAGACCTGACTGTGATGTCTGCATTTCTTGTTTGAAAGAGGAACGGCTGTCAGTTGGAAATAGTTTAAAGCGAGAAGATTTGGAGTCTTTCTCCTGTACAAATGGCCAATAACACTATTCAGAATTTCTCATAACTGCAAATTAGATGACTTGAAGACCTTCGACAAACACGGTAATAAGGCAGGCCAACAGCTAGAAGCAATAAAGATCCTTGTAATTGGGTTATATTCATGCGATAGTATATATATATATATTATATTATATTCAGTCGTGCACAAAGTTTGGCCTTATATACCACTAGTGAGAGGCAAGCAGAAATGAGCCCCAATTTAGGATAGGAACAGAGACAGTCGTCCTACAAGCTTAAGTGTGGGACTCGACTTGGCTTGTCACAAATATGTCAAAAGGGATAACTAAGGGATTACAAGTCAGAATTGGCAGTTTGAACATAGAATACTTGTTCAATGGTAATGGCTATGAGCATTGTAAAGTGATATGAACTGCCAGTAGTAACACAAAAGGCATGACACAAAGGTGCATACGCTGGTCTCCTTAATACAAAATTGTATAATACTAAAGATGAAATGTTAAAGACAGAATCCCTACTAATACATACACTATCACAACGCATGCACAATGTCATTGCACCTACAGGAGTGCTATCCCTATGTCCTTCTTTTATCATTGAATGTTTTTAAATACTTGTTTATATAGAGTGCTAGTAGACATTATAATAATTAGAATGGCAAATAATAGCACATGTATCCACATTCACACACACACTAACAGACACACACACTAAAATATCAGGTTTCAAGGCTGACATACATAACATGCAAACATACAACACAGTCAGATTTAAGTATAGCACACACATTGGATTATTATGTACAGCAACCTTGAAAGGGATAGAGAGTGAATCCAAAACTCAGTTCAACTAGAGGATGATGAACCACTTTGCAATTGGTTCATTCATGTGGTGACTGAATCTCCTTCTTGAGGAACACTGATAGTAGGGTCCACAGTCAGAATCCTTGCTTCACACAGTATCCAACCAAACACACACAGAAGAAAACTGACAATAACCAGCACATTAGAAGCCTTATGAAATATCATGTGTGTGACCTTTCAAAGTCACCTACTCTGGCTGTAAACAACCTCTACAATCAGTGATCCTGCTAGCTATCTATAGACTGTGCAAGGATCAAGTATCTGAGGAAAAGAAGGGAAAGATATCCAGAAAGCAGTGATGAGATTACACCTTTTCATAAGTTGGCTACCTAGACCATACCAACATACCTTGTTCTTGCTTTTTGTATGATGTCCTCACAGTGGTATATATAGAAGGTATGACTAGTGTATGGATGTGGGACACAATTTGGCTTGTCACAAATATGTCAAGAGAGATACTAAGAGATCACAAGTCAAAATTGGATTGACAGTTTGAACATAGAAGACTTGTTCAATGGTAAGGACTATGAACATTGTAAAGTGGTATGAAATGCCAGTAGTAACACAAAAGGCATGATACATAGGTGAATATGCTGGGTGATGGTCTCCTTAATACAAAAATGGTACAATACTAAAGATGAAATGATACTGACAGAATCCCTACAAATACATGCACTGTCTATCATAACACATACACAATGTCAATGCACATACACAGGGCATACTCATGGATGTACAACACTGTCTCACACACACACAGCAGACCGAGGCCACACAAGTTAGATTGTTGACCATCCCATTATAGGAGGCCATAGAAGTGAACCTGTTGACCACCACATTCATGAGAGGCCTACCAAAACTCACGGGGTACTCCCAAGTGCTCACATGTGCTCGTACTTAAAATACTCTTTGACCCTTTGTTCTTTGAGGCATTATTTTTAGTCTAGCAGCGAGGTGATTCATATCATACCTGCATGACCATACCTGCTATGGTGATAAATTGAATGTGCGTGTGTGTGTGTGTGTGTGTGTGTGTGTGTGTGTGTGTGTGTGTGTGTGTGTGTGTGTGTGTGTGTGTGTGTGTGTGTGTGTGTGTGTGTGTGTGTGTGATTGTGTGTGTGTGTGTGTGTGTGTGTGTGTGTGTGTGTGTGTGTGTGTGTGTGTGTGTGTGTTTGTGTGTGTGTGTGTGTGTTGTTGTGTATGTGTGTATTTTCAACATTCTTGTGTGGGCATGCATATACATAATAGAATACAATACATAGGGTAAAATGGTTCACAAGGTTTCGCGTGATTGATTTAACATGCAGTCATGTGAGAATTCTGTCTGAATGTGTGCATGGACATTTATAAGTCATCAATTAGCAATCTACCAACCCTCTTCCTTCACCCACTGTTTGACACAAATTAAATGTAGGTGTGTCCTCCAAGTGACTATTAAATTAGTCTGTTCTGCTGTGGTTACCACAAACTAGCACTAACAAACTGAGTGTGTTGGCTGGAGCTACAGTTATGGCACCAAATGTTAAGGTCTTTCTACAAGTGGCTCTTTTGTGCTATGTGGTGACTACCAGTATCGGGGGTAGCATTGACTTCCAAAAGGCACTTGCCACACTTCAGAAGGAAGTGGAGGATCTCAAACAGCAGTCTCAAGAAGAAATAAATTCTTTGGTGACTGAGCTGAATGAGCTGAGGCAGCAGTCGAAACAGGAAATCAAGTTACTTCACCAGAGATTAGAGCAAATAGAAGCCAAAGGTTAGTTGCACTGAGGTTCATTGCAAACTATTTGAACAAGTTGACAAATTGTATCACTGGGATTACGTCAAACCAGCTGAAAATAGACCGAAGTCTCTATCAGCTGGGAGACCAAAGTCCGATTTTGAGGGCAACCAGTGATTACCTCCCAGTCATCGAAATCCTCAAAAAAGGGAACCACAGACAGCTGTTTCGCTCTTATTTGAGCTCCTCAGTGTGGTACACCCTGTACATCATTAGGATGACTGTCCTCATCTTATCATTTCGACACACAAGTGAACACTTGTGGTCTTCATGATAAGAGAGGACGAAGGAGGCTTACAGTCAAGGCGTGACTGTGCGCTCTGATGGTAGGGTAGGTTTAATGCACAATAAGCCTACCCTACTAATTGTACAGTGCCATATCCTGGCTGTAACCAGAAATAGTACAGTGTAACTCCAGCTGGTGCCATATCCACAATACCATATGATTATAGTACCTCTGTATAAGTAATAAATGTCTGAGATAAATTGTGTGTGTGCAAGCTAAAGGGCTCTATAGCTATAGTTGACAAAGTAGTCATTTTGAATTAAACGAGGTTATGTAGGTTTGAGCTTGTTCGTCCTCGGTATACAGGTCCATGACCAATAATAGAAGTGAGACTGTTATCAGTGAAAGCATTGTGTGGAGTGGCCATGTGTAGCCAGACCCTTTTCCTGATAGCTTCCTCTTTGGTGATAGTGAATGGCCGGTTGGTTAATTGATTAATCACCAGTCGTAATTAAGTGGGCATAAAGCAATCACACTTATTAGACTGAGTATTAATTTTAGTCATCCAATAGACGTGATGTGGAGTCTTTAAGAGTCCTTTTCACAATTGAGGTACTTTTGAAGTACAAAATTGAAGCCATGTATTGAAGGTTATGGGTAATAAGGTGGGGGTAGTTTCTGCTTCACTAACTAAATTTATTTCTTTTTTTATCAATCTGGTTGCACAATTAATGATGATCAGATTTGAGATGAAAATCAACTCATTAATTGATTAATTCTCCCAGCACTACTATAACACTAAAGTACACTGCTATTGGAATAGTGGTGTGTGCGTGCATGTATGTGCATGTGTACTGTGCATAATGTGTGTATGTGTGTATGCATGTGTGTGTGCATGTATGTGTACATACAGTGTGGATGCATGCACATCCATTACAAGTATTAGGCAAAAAGGCACCCTTTCTTCCTAGGATGTCATGTGGGTGAACATCAGATTGTATTATCAGTGGTTTGGGCTAGAGTAGTTAAATTATGCACTCCACAAAACCAATGTACACACCAGTGTTATGTTTTGTGTGTGTGTGTGCAGATAGTTGATATACATGTTACATTTAAGTATATTATTAAGATGTAAATCAACAAGTTTCTAAAAGTGTTCACACAAAAACATGTTATGATTGTTCCTATGGTGTATAATATGAAGGGAGTACATGTGAGAGAGGGGTACAAGTTGCATTATATTATATTCATTTATGTATTATATTATACAATTTGCTGCCTTTTGCCATTTCATCATCACTTCATACAAGTATAGCACAATTAATAATGTGTACATACTGCATAAATAATCTTTTAAACTTCCTGAAACCTTAAATAGATATAATGTGCCACATTAATTAGCCTATGGCTATGAGTTCCCCATGATAAATAAGAATATCTGATGCCCAATACCTCATACCCGATACCCACGCCAATACCTGATACCTGAAACTACTGAACCTGTATTTAATTTATCAAAAATATTTTGGGCAGCACTGGCTTTACCTAATCCCGTCCTGAATACCTCTAATTTTCCAAAATTAATAATTAATACTCACATTACACATAACCTTGAGAAAAAATCTGTTTGTGTTTAACAGAATTGGACAAATCTCTACAAAGAATGAGACGTGGAGGAGACACTGTTTCCCCAACACCTGAACCTTGCACTTGTCCACCTGGACCACCTGGTCCACCTGGTGAAGCTGGAACAAAAGGTGAAAAGGGACAGCATGGAAATCGAGGCAAAATAGGAGCAATGGGATTGAATGGGACAGATGGTGAGAAGGGTGAACAGGGAGATACAGGACTTCAAGGAATGGATGGACAGAAAGGTGAACCAGGAGTAAAGGGATTGCGAGGACTGTCAGGACAACCGGGACTCAATGGAACAAAGGGAGAAAAGGGTGAACAAGGAAATCGAGGAGTTAATGGAACAAAAGGTGAACTTGGAGAAAAAGGACAACCAGGAAATCATGGACAGAAAGGTGAACCAGGACTGAAAGGTCAACCAGGAAGTGCTGGACAGATAGGTGAACCAGGACTGCCAGGACAACCAGGACTCAATGGAACCAAGGGAGAACAGGGTGAACAAGGAGATCAGGGAGTTAATGGAACAAAGGGTGAACGTGGAGAAATAGGACAATCAGGAAATACAGGACAGAAAGGTGACCTAGGACCGAAAGGACAACCGGGACTGAAAGGAACCAAGGGAGAACAGGGTGAACAAGGAGATCAGGGAGTTAATGGAACAAAGGGTGAACGTGGAGAAATAGGAGAATCAGGAAATGATGGAGAGAAAGGTGAACCAGGACTGAAAGGACTAAATGGAGATAGAGGATCAAAAGGAGACATAAGACCCCAAGGACCACAAGGAAAAAGAGGACCAAAAGGAGACATAGGACCTCAAGGACCACCAGGACGACAAGGAGACATAGGACTCCAAGGACCCCAAGGACCACAAGGAGACATAGGATCCCAAGGACCACCAGGACCACCAGGATCACAAGGAAATAGAGGACTCCCAGGACCACAAGGAACAAAGGGAGAAAGAGGACCCTAATTAAGGAGAGAGAGTTGCTGTATCAGGAACCACAGTGAATGTAATGATCATCAAATTTACAAACATCAGATCTAAAGTTAATAAAAAGAAATAGATGCAACTTTTACAATTAATTTTCCACTATTAGTAATGTAATTGTAATCAGTTAAAGAATTTGTGATTGCAGGTATATGATAATAATTATTGATTGGAGTGTCAATGATAACACATTGCATCAAAAGTCAAGAATAATAAATAACACACAATCTATAAACAGGTATACATACAATTTTGTAGAATCTATAGCTACTGAAGCTTTCAAAATAACTGATCTCTTATGATGACAAGCATACCAACCCAAAATACACAACAGTTCACCTATTGCTATAGAGTCAATGACATGTAGGGTTATTGCAAATATTGCTAAATTTGAACTACCTAACTTCGTAATAATATAATATACAATTAGTAGAGATTATATATAAATCTTCATGCAGGTGAGATCAATCAATAACCAAATTAAACTTGAATCTCATATATGTTCAATCGAGTAAACCTTTACCACCGATTGAATTTTTCTATAATCTGATACTGCATGCAAAGAGTATATACTGCTAATGTACGTGTTGACATGACATATACATGAGACATTCAATCTGACTGACTGTAAAAAATAGCGAGCCCCCTTAAACGTTGAATTAGTGTATGGAAGCCGGGGTGGTACATGTATCCGAAACAAAATAGAACCGCAAACTGGAACAAAATGGCTGGGTAATACCTGATGCTAAGATTCCTTGCATATTATACTGCCAATGAAGTTTCGATTTTACAACCAATCCAACACATACTATACACTCAATACGTATATTCACTATGTGCAAGGTTTACTGTTACTTTGAATTTCAAACAATTGCCTTGCTACATTCTGCTGATATCAGGCCAAATGCTCGGTGTGCTTGTACGTATATTCCAACCCTTTGTTCTTAAAGGCATTATTTTTAGTCAAGCAGCGAGGTGATTCATATCATATCTGTATGACCATATGTGTTATGGCACTACATTGAATGTGTATGTGTGCGTGTATGTGTGTATATTTTCAACATCCATGTGTGTGTATGTGTATATACAATAGCATAATTATAGTACATAGGGCAAAATGGTTTCAATGGTGTCATGTAAGAATTCTGTCTGAATGTGTGTGAAAGTCTTACTAATAGTGTTAACATGCAATCGTACAAGCATGCAAGATGTAATTAGACATGAGAACAGGATGTTTACTGCTTCAGTTAGAAACCCACATGAATGGACATTTATATGTCATCAATTAGTAATCTACCTACCCTCTTCTCCTCTCACTGTTTGACACAAATGAACAATTGATTGAGAACCAAAATGGGAGACAGCAGATACATGACGTTGTCTTGTATATTTCCCAAAGTGCATATGTAACACTCAAATGTATAACTATATATATATCCATACGCACACGTACACACACACATGAACAAATGTATTGTATGTGTAGTTGTTTGTTTGTGTGTGTGTGTGTGTGTGTGTGTGTGTGTGTGTGTATGCGTGTATATGCTTTTGCACACTGGTGTGTGTAGGTGAATATGATTACATTACATATAATAGATAATGCAAAATGGCTTCACTTAAGGTTTCATTAAATTGAGTTATCATGCAGTCATATAAGGATCTAATATTTTATTAGTGTGTACATTGTCAGGTACGAGTGTGTGCATATATGCTATGCCCAAAGCCTAACTCACCTGATTCAGCAGAAGATTATAATCACAACAATATTAGCATGCAGCTACAAAATGTCAAATCAAGGGAAGTATAAGGGAAAGGCATTGTATAAATGTGTCAATTATTGTATACATGTACATTATGCATTTGTTTTTTGTTTGTGTACATGTGGGTGTTCACATGTGTATTAGCACAATGATATCTAAAATTACATGTTTCAAGGCTGACATACATAACATGCAAACATACAACACATGCAGATTTAAGGATAGTAAACAGAATGGACAATTATGTACAGCAACTTTGAAAGGGATGGAGAGTGCATCCAAAACTCAGTTCAACTAGAGGATGATGTACCACATCGGTTCATTCATGTGGTGACTGAATCTCTCTCTTGGGGAACATTGATAGTAGGGTGAACAGACAGAATCCTTGCTTCACACAGTATCCATGGCCAACCAAACAAACAGAGGAAAACTGACACTAACCAACACATTAGAAGCCTTATGAAATGTCATGTGTGTGACCTTTCATATTCACCTACTCTGGCTGTAAACAACCTCCTCTAGCTATAGACTGTGCAAGGGTCGACTGTCAGAGGAAAATGAAGGGAAGAATATCCAGAAAGCAGTAATGAGATTACATCTTATCATAAGTTGGCTACCTAGACCATAGCTACATACTCTGTTCCTGCTTTTGTATGATGTCATCACAGCGGTATATAGAAGGTATGACTAGTGTATGGATACATATTTTACACATGCAAATTGTGTTTGTGCATACATTAGTGAGCAAGTGTATGTGTGCATTTGCAAGTGGATGTGTGTGTGTGTGCAAGCTGTTTATGCTAAACTTACTACATTCACAGCTCATGATCACGTACGTAGCGAAATATAGAACATAGAACATGGCAGAATTGAAGTATATAGTGCAGTGCAGGTAATTATATATAGCAATCTTGAAAGGGATTGAGAGTACATACCAAACTGTGCTCAACTAGAGGATGACAAACCACTTTACTTCATTTATGTGGTGATGGAAGTGTTCTCTTGAGGAACATTGACACATGAAAGTGTAGAGAATAATTCCCTCACACATTATTCAACCAAACACAGACAGGAGGAAGACGCAGTAGTGAAAATCACAGAATGTGGGGTCAGTTATTTAAATACCCATCAAACAGTCTATATATGCACTATTCTACCAGGAACGCTGTAAAATAATATGTATGCACCAGGAATCAGACTTGTGCTTCAGACATTGTCAATGAATATCGTTGAACGTGGGTGTATCCTTCAAGTGACTATTAAATTAGTCTGTTCTGCTGTGGTTACCATAAACTGACACCAAGAAACTGAGTGCGTTGGCTAGAGCTACTGTTATGGCTACAAACCTTAAGGTCTTTCTACAAGTGGCTCTTTTGTGCTATGTGGTGACTACCAGTATCGGGGGTAGCATTGACTTCCAAAAGGCACTTGCCACACTTCAGAAGGAAGTGGAGGATCTCAAACAGCAGTCTCAAGAAGAGATAAAGTCTTTGGTGACTGAGCTGAATGAACTGAGGCAGCAGTCGAAACAGGAAATCAAGTTACTTCACCAGAGATTAGAGCAAATTGAAGCCAAAGGTTAGTTGCACTAAGGTTCTATGCAAACTATTTGGTCAAGGCTGTGACCAGAAACAGTACAGTGTAACTACAGCTGCATGGTACCTTACCCACAATACCATTTGATTATAGTACCTCTGTATAAGTAATGTATGTCTGAGAAATATTATGTGCGTGCAAGCTAAAGGGCCCTTAGCCATTGTTGACAAATTAGTCATTTTGAATCAAACAGAGTTATGCGGTTTTGATCCTGTTGGTCCTCAGTATACAGGTCCAATGACCAAAAATGGAAGTGAGACTGTTATCAGTAAAACATTGTGTGGAGTGGCCTTGTGTAGCAAGCCCCTTTTCCTGACCACTACCTCTTTGGTATCCATGTCAGTGTAGTCTAGCTAGCATAATTTTGTCGAGCGAACAGACAGCAGCTATTACTAGTGTATTTGTTGGGGAGGACAACATAGTCTGTCTACCAACTGGGTGTGGCAAATTTATTGAAATATATCGTATCAATTCTAAATCACCCCTTTGATGAATTCGCTGCGATCAGAGTGTACGCATGCCAAAAAGTCCAAAGAAGTCACTTACACAATCGACAGGATAGCTTCAGCAACTACAGTTTGCACGCTCAATTTCATCCGGAGGACGTGCCATCTTGCACAATTTGTGCTGTAAACCAATTGCTATTTGGGCTAGACCATCTCCGCACTATACACCCATGGGGCGTGTACGGGGATGGGCTAGCTAGATAGACTACTGCGAGTGAATAGTAAATGATTGGTTAATTGATTAATCACCACTCGTAATTTAGTCTGTGTAACTGGATAGCAAACACGCTTTTAGACCGAGTATATAGTCATCCAATAGACATGATGTGGAGCCTTTAGAGTCCTTTTCACATTTCAGGTACTGTTGAAGTACAAAATTGAAGGTATGGAATGAAGGTTATTGGTAATAAGGTGGGGAGGGCTTCTGCTTCACTAACTTAATTTCTCCATGTAATTAATCAATTTGCTTGCACTATTAATGATGGTCAGATTTCGAATTGAAAATCAACTGATTTTTTGATCAATTGTCCCAGCACTACTATAAGTATACTGCTGTTACAATTGGGGGTGTATGTGTATGAATGCGTTTGTGTATAACACGTACGTGTGTATGTGTGTTTGTGTGTGTGTGTTTGTGTGTGTATGTGTGTGTGTGTGTGTGTGTGTGTGTGTGTGTGTGTGTGTGTGTGTGTGTGTGTGTGTGTACATACAGTGTGTATGTATATGCATATCCATTACATGTATTAGGCAAAAGGCACCCTTTCTTCCTAGGATGTCATGTGGGTGAACATCAGATTGTATTATCAGTGGTTTGGGCTAGAGTAGTCAAAATTATGCACTTCACAAAACACACCAGTGGTGTGGTGTGTGTGTGTGTGTGTGTGGTGTGTGTGGTGTGTGTGTGTGTGTGTGTGTGTGTGTGTGTGTGTGTGTGTGTGTGTGTGTGTGTGTGTGTGTGTGTGTGTGTGTGTGTGTGTGTGTGTGTGTGTGTGTGTGTGTGTGTGTGTAGATAGTTGATATACATGCTACATTTAAGTATATTATTAAGATGCATTTCTAAAAGTTATTTTAACTGTGTGTACACAAATAGTATGCTATAATTTTTGCTATGGTGTACGTATATTATTATGAAGGGAGTACATGCCTGCAAGAGGGGTACAAGTTGCATATTATAGAATACAATTTGTTACCTTCTGCCATTTCATTATCACTTCATATAATTATAGCACAATTAACAACTGCATAAATGTTATAAAATAATTTTATCACATAATACAAATTTTTATGCTCTTTCAACTTCCTGAAAAATTAAGTAGATACAAATTGCCACATTAAATAGCCTATGGCTAATAGTTCCCCACATCAGATAATACTTGATACCTGATAGCTGATACCTGATACCCAATACCTCATACCTCATACCTAAAAACATACTGAGCCTGCATTATTGGAAACATTTTAGCAGCACTAGTTTTACCTAACAGGCTTGAATACTCACTTTACACATAACCTTGAAGAATAATCTACTTGTCTTCGACAGAAATGAACAAACCTCTCAAAAGAATGAGACGTGGAGGAGGCACTGTTTCCCCAACACCTGAACCTTGCACTTGTCCACCTGGACCAACTGGTAAACCTGGTGAAGCTGGACCAAAAGGTGAAAAGGGACAGCGTGGAAAACGAGGCAAAATAGGTGCAAAGGGGTTGAAAGGAACAGATGGTGAGAAGGGTGAACAGGGAGATACAGGACTTCCAGGAATGGTTGGGCAGAAAGGTGAACCAGGAGTAAAGGGATTGCAAGGACTGCCTGGTAGGGCTGGACAGATAGGTGCACGAGGACTGCCAGGACAACCGGGACTCAATGGAACAAAGGGAGAAAAGGGTGAGCAAGGAGGTCATGGATTTAATGGAACAAAAGGTGAACGTGGAGAAACAGGACAAGGAGGAAATGATGGACAGAAAGGTGAACCAGGACTGAAAGGACAACCAGGAAGTGCTGGACAGATAGGCGAACCAGGACTCAAAGGACAACCAGGACTCAATGGAACCAAGGGAGAAAAGGGTGAACAAGGAAATCAAGGAGTTAATGGAACAAAAGGTGAACGTGGAGAAACAGGACAAGGAGGAAATAAAGGACAGAAAGGTGAACCAGGACCACAAGGAATTAGAGGACCAAAAGGAGACTTAGGACGCCAAGGACCACCAGGACCACTAGGATCACCAGGACCACAAGGAGACAAAGGACTCCAAGGACCACCAGGACCACAAGGAGAAATAGGACCCAAAGGAACACCAGGACCACAAGGTGACAAAGGACTCCAAGGACCAAAAGGACCACAAGGACCAAAAGGATACAAAGGAGCCCCAGGACAACCAGGACCATAAGAAGAGGGAGAGTTGCTGTATCAGGAACCAAAGCGAATGTAATGATTATCAACAAATTTACCAACATCAGATCTAAAGTTAATGAAAAGAAATAGATGCAACCTATACAATTAATTTTCCACTATTAGCAATGTAATAGTATTCAGTTTAAGACTGCAGCTTGTGTTAGCAGGTATATTATGACAATAATGATATGATTATTGTGGATAACCTAAGTATATATATATATATATAGAGAGAGAGAGAGAGAGAGAGAGAGAGAGAGAGAGAGAGAGAGAGAGAGATGTAGGTCTCAGTTAGATCCTCGAGATTACGAGGATCTAACTGAGTGCAAAACGAATACATGTAATGGCATATGTAACAAAGTTTATTGGGAGTCGATAGGTTTTATAGTATTCAAGAAATTTTAGATGATCGAATATAGGTAGTGTCCGAAAAACAGTTGAGCTGGAAATTAAAAGGACACTCGATTGAGATCCTATTGGTATGTCGAAGGAGTTCAAATGAAGGCAAACGACCAATTCTGTCGTTTGCGCTGCTCTACACTTGATGTAAAGAATTACCTACTATGATCTAACACCTTTTTTAATGATGCCGAGATTCTCGGCATCGTAGCTGATTCGTCAAAAGTTGCACAATTAATCTCTAGTGCCGCTAGACCATCTTTCATGCTGGAGACATTTAGAAAGACGGTCGTAGCAGGCCAGACTACAGTACATATGGACATGCCTGCAATGTATACCGTATATTCCCTAATTTTCCGGCAGAGCAAATTTCAGCTTCAAGTTGACAATTAGCAATACAATGGTTGGAACCAGAGACACACCGAAAAATAGGTAACCAAAAATGGTGGAATTCTTTAACAGTAGTGGCACCTGTTTGCAGGTATCATGCGTACATGGACCACTGGGAAGCCGAAACCGGCACTGCGCTCCTCTTTGAACAAGAATTAGGTGAATATGACATAATTGAAGGTGTAAGAGTCTGTATTCATTGTTTCATAGCCAGCATTGGACCTATTTTAGCCGAGCAGTTAACATTCTCGCTGATTGGCACTGCCTCTACAACACGATAAATGTAGCAAGGCGAAAAAGAACATAGAGAGAGGTGTATGGCACATTAAGAGACAAAACATAATATACAATCCCTATAGATGACCAAAAAATAGAGTCAAGACAAAAATTACGGAACGTGGTATTTTGTCAAAAATTAGACTATTACCAGACCCGATTTGTAAGGATCCCGAAAAATAAGGGTGCATGCTGAAAAATTACGGAATATACGGTATGTCAGTTGATCATCAGCACCAGCTGCATTAGTGGCTTACACTGGAATAAACAATGTGCAGATACAATAATGGGACGATACATACAATAAGAAGGTGCAGTTTATATATATATATATATAATATATATATTAGTACACGTTACACAGTGTAAATACTATATTATATATATATATATATTGGATGGTGAGATCATAATTCAAGTTAATGGAATATGTAGTTACTATGTTCAGGAGAGCGGTTTGTTAGATCATATCTGTACATTTTAGCATATGTTTACATGTTCTGCAGTTCTATAGCTATGTAGGAGTTTTAAGCTATTTACAGAGAATAATAATAAATGTATACACACATTGTCAAAATATTCCCCCGGAAAAGGCTTAACTCTGTGTGTACATTGCATACTCATTCCATCATTAGTGGAGTAGGAGGGCAAAAGGGGGTATTATACTATAGTGGATACTCAATAATCTCCCACATCCAGTTGGAAATCTCATTAATTTGTTACAGATCACAAGTGACTGTAAGGAATAGTGAGCCCACTTAAACATAGAGGTCGTTTATAATCAGGTATCCGGAGCGAAACAGAACAAAATGGCTGCCTGCTTCACTTCATAGTCAGGAATATCCAACCGTTTTTATCACTAGATTGGCAGCATACACTAAAAAAACATACACAAAATCAATACACTAATGCAAAACAACACATATTAACTATTACCAGTTTAAATGGAGTGATTTTTCAGTGAGTTATGAAATCTAATCGATCAAGCGAATGAAATTGACACTAGATCTCTCTGCATGGAGCGCCTTACAAAGAAGTATTCTGGACACATTTAGTTGAATTCAGTCATTATTTAAAAATATATCCCGTCAAAGATTGATCAAGATTCATCTAGTTGTTTAAGATGCTCACAACAGCATCTTAAACAACTTGATGACCTTAAATGAACATGGAATGAGACAGGATAACAGAGGCAAGGTTGTGATTTGCTCCTTGTAATTGGTTTATATTCATGCAAGAGAATATATTATAGTCAGTTATACACAAAGTTTGGCCTTACCACTAGTGAGGGGAGAACAAAGTGAGCCCCAATTAAGTGTAGGAACAGAGACAGTTGTACCACATGTGTGGGACTCAATTTAACTTGTCTCAAATACACCACACAGGAGAAAGCGCGTGACAATACGGCAACATACGGGTTCCGTCTTAAGTCTGTTATACGGTATTAGACGGGATATCGTTGTCCACGGATACCGTTCTTCCGTCATAATATTATTATACGTAACCCACGATACCGTCCTATACCGTGAAGTGACGGTCTATGGTGTACCTCAAGTGATCGAAGATTTTCGCTTTTTGTAGTCAGACAGTCTCGTAAATCGTCAGCTGAATGTTCGAATCCAAGCGGATGAAGATGTCAAGTGATCGTAGGTTTTCTACCCATCGTAATCAGTCTCGAAAAGAACATACTAGCTACAGGCACCGGGAGATGTTGGGAAGCAGTGATACCAGTACTTGTTAAGGCGGAAGAGATAGTCAATCGTCGACGAAGGCGAAATTCATGATCCGCTTGACATGGAGGAGGCTGAAGTAGAAATGTCGACTTTCGACCTCTTTCAGGTATGTACGTACGTACGTAATCATAACGTGAATTCAGTGATATGTAGCAAGATCCTAAACCATGTTTACAGGTGAGATGTAGCTAATAGTGGTAACAAGGTTATCCCACGTTAAAAGATGCAAGAATGTTTTTATCTGCTAGCTTAAATATCCGTTCTATAGGTATACTCCTAGCCTAATGTACGTTTATATATTGTGTGTGTGTGTGTGTTTGTGTGCACATGTGTGTGTGTGTGTGTGTGTGTTTGTGTGCACATGTGTGTGTGTGTGTGTGTGCGCACGTGTGCATGTGTGTGTGCGCACGTGTGTGCATGTGTGTGCGTGTGTGTGTGTGTGTGTACACATGTGTGTGTGTGTGTGCACACGTGTGTGTGTGTGAGTGTGTGTGCACATGTGTATGTGGTGTGTGTGTGTGTGTGTGTGTGTGTGTGTGTGTGTGTGTGTGTGTGTGTGTGTGTGTGTGTGTGTGTGTGCGTGTGCACGTGTGTATGTGGTGTGTGTGTGTGTTTGTTTGTGTGTGCACATGTGTATGTGGTGTGTGTGTGTGTGCACGTGTGTATGTGGTGTGTGTGTGTGTGTGTGTGTGTGTGTGTGTGTGTGTGTGTGTGTGTGTGTGTGTGTAAGGACATTTGGCGAGTTTGACACCAATCATATCTATGCAGAGTGAAGTAACAGTATTATATTACATATGATCAATGGGATATACTCATGAAGTATTTGTTTAATAGTTCATTTTACTGTATAATTGTAGATGGTTATGGAAGATAATGAGTCTAGCAATGAGGAAGAGGAATCACCTCTGGTGGAGGAAATAAAAGAAGACTATGAATGGGACCCAATTTTGCAATTCTTTTTCTATTTTCAATGACATTGTATGTCACACCATTAATTTTGTTCATTGTAATTAATATTATTATGTGCATTATTTATTTTTATGACATAATATTGTAATGTAAATATAATTACATCATAAACAATAAAGTATAACTTGTACAGGAGAAAGTGCATGACAATGCAACAACATACAGGTACTGTGTGTACTTTTATACGATAATCCCTACATCACATGAATTATGCAAATTCCTCCTATGGAAACAATAACAGCAGAATGCTTAAAACACCAAACATGCATATTCAAGGTGTGTGTGTGTGTGTGCACGCGCGCGAATGTGTGCATGTGTGTGTGCACGCGCGCGAATGTGTGCATGTGTGTGTGCACGCGCGCGAATGTGTGCATGTGTGTGTGTGTGCGACTGTGTGTGAGTGTGTGTTTGCGTGTGTGCGAATGTGTGTGAGTGTGTGTGTGCGTGTACGATGAACTTTCCATTTCAGAATCTTCCTTGGAATCAGTCTTTCTTATGGGTCCTCTATACAGGATTAGGAAAACAAAAGAATAATGATGCATCAATGACAAAACATTACATAAAATGTCAAAACATGGTCTAGTCAATTAACAGACTGCTTGAAAATATGCTGTCAACACCATGACCATTGCACACAATACAGAGATACAAAAATACAGAATGGTGGATACAGCCTGCTTAAAGATGAGCTCTCGACACCATGTACATTGCACACAATACACAGATACCAAAGTACAGCATGGTGGATACAGCCTGCTCAAAGACGGGCTCTCGACACCATGTACATTGCACACAATACACAGATACAAAAATACAGAATGGTGGATACAGCCTGCTCAAAGACGGGCTCTCGACACCATGTACATTACACACAATACACAGATACAAAAATACAGCATGGTGGATACAGCCTGCTCAAAGACGGGCTCTCGACACCATGTACATTACACACAATACACGGATACAAAAATACAGCATGGTGGATACAGCCTGCTCAAAGACGGGCTCTCAACACCATGTACATTGCACACAATACACAGATACAAATATACAGCATGGTGGATACAGCCTGCTCAAAGACGGGCTCTCGACACCATGTACATTACACACAATACACAGATACCAAAGTACAGCATGGTGGATACAGCCTGCTCAAAGACGGGCTCTAGACACCATGTACATTACACACAATACACAGATACAACAGTACAGCATGGTGGATACAGCCTGCTCAAAGACGGACTCTAGACACCATGTACATTACACACAATACACAGATACAAAAATACAGCATGGTGGATACAGCCTGCTCAAAGACGGGCTCTCGACACCATGTACATTACACACAATACACAGATACAAAAATACAGCATGGTGGATACAGCCTGCTCAAAGACGGGCTCTCGACACCATGTACATTACACACAATACACGGATACAAAAATACAGCATGGTGGATACAGCCTGCTCAAAGACGGGCTCTCGACACCGTGTACATTGCACACAATACAAAATGGAAATATTATATTCTAAATATAGCTTAAAATGCAATAACAATCTTATCCAATAATAATATTATTAAATTTACTAAACTAAAAGTATAATAGGCATTTCTTGATGGACGCTTACCGGTTGCTAGCACTAGTGCTGTTAATCATGAGTACGAAATATGGAATACCGTCAAACGAGATTGATGAATAAGAAGTCCAGCTGGAGATGAAACTTCGAAACGCTGTCTAGCGATCCAGTTATTCTTTCAACTAAAACTGCCCTACAGTCTGCGGTAAAGGCCTGTTCCCCGCGTAAATCGGCAATATAAAGTTCACGCCCTTGCTCAGTTGGATTGCGCTGGATACTTGAGTTCATTCAGAGGGGCGTACACATTTCTAGTCGAAAATGTTCTCTCAGACTCCACATTTTATTCGACGCCATTGTCATCGCGCAATCATGGATTAAATGACTAACAGAGTAACTCGTCGGACGCAGGAAGGAAGAACCACGATGTCACTCTTCGCCAGAACACGAAGCAAAGCGAAGAAATGGCTCAATTGAGAACGGACAACGAAAATTTGCAACGGGAACTTGAGTCGATGAAAGAAAATATTAATCGGAACTCTCAAGTTACAGCTGTGCCTATATTACGAGGGATCAGCTACTCTAGAGTTCCACCAGATGTGTCTATTAGTTTCATACACCTTGTTACTTGGTGTGCTTATAACCTGGGCTTACCTTATCACTTTTATTCCACCTATATAGATGACAGTCAGATTGCGACACAGCACGTTTACATCTACAGATTTCTTCGATGGAAAGCTTAGGTATACTTCTTTGAGCATGGACAAATGGCATATTTTTATTATATATAATTTTTTGCAAGCTTATCCATTACATTTTACCTATTATTAGCTACAACCACCCTAAGTATACTGCTGTGCAGCAAAAACTGATCTTACTCATGTCTTATATGAAAGTCGACGCTGAAAGGTGAATGACAGTCACTCTGATCGCTGGCAACAAGTGGAGAAGAACATTTTGAAGACAAAAAATGACAAAATCAGCAAAATGCAAGTAGGTAAATTGTAATACAGTGACAGTTAGACTGTCATAATTATCTGACATGTATGTAAAATTTTACATTGCAGGTGTTTACTCGATGTTCAAAATATCTAAAACCATATGAACGTATCAAATGGCAGGATATCTCATATATCAATTTATGAGTGAGAAAGCGTAGATGATGACCATATGATCCGCCACACATTACCTTGGAGATCAGATGGTGAGTAAAATACATTATGATGATATGTACTATTCAATAAATGTCAAATGTACTTCAGTTGGTACAGAATTAAACACATGGGTCAAAAAAACGGATAAGAGATGTGAAAAGGCACTAAAAAGTTTTTAGAAGATGCAAGTAGAAGGGTCACCCTACCACCTCCTCCTGGACCTCAGTGGGCCTGAAATTGGGTGGTACAGTCAGCACTGCAGGGAATACAAGTTCAAGTTCAAGTGCTTGTCAAGAAACAAGTAATAGAAGCAACTTTGTGAGTAGTAGCTCTGACTCTGAATAACTATACTTAGTCTAGTAATATTAACATTTAGTTTAGTACGTATTTAAGATTGATTTTTATAACTTAGAGGCTTATATTCATTTATTGTTGTTTGGAAAATACTTCAAACTCGATACGTGCTTTCACTGAAACAGTTCAACATATATAATTCTCTATTGATACGAATAGAGAGAATTCATATAAGCCTATAAATCCATACCTGGAGGATTTTCAGCCACTACTGCATGGGGCAAAGAAATCTGGACGTTACCGTCTATCACAAATACGGGCACACATCGTCACATCCTCAACGTTATAGACGATACTAATACGGTAATTCCCGTAGTAAGACTGTGCCATTACGGGACATAGACGTGCCCGTCGTCACACTAACGGGAACACGTATTTTTCCCGTTGTATACGCATATACGGGACCGTATATAATATGGACGGTACACGTATTAGCGGCTTGTTTTTCCTGTGCCAAAAGGGATAAATGAGGAACTACAAGTGAGAATTGGATTGGCAGTTTGAACGTAGGAGACATGTTCAATGGTAATTGCTATAAACATTGTAAAGTGATATGCATTGCCAGTAGTAACACAAACTGCATTATAGGTGAATACACTAGGTGATGATCTCCTTACACATAAATTCTATATTGCTAGAGATGAAAAATACAGACAGAATCTTTGTGCAAATGTATACATGCGCTGTCTGTCTAACACATGCACATACACAATGTCAATGAACATAAACAGGACATACTCATGGATGTACAACACCGTTACACACACATCAGAAGAGACCACACAGTTGAATTGTTGACCTTCCCATTATAATTGGAGGCCACACAAATGAGCCTGTTGACCACCATATTCATGAGAGATAAGAAAGTAGTCTTGGGTATCACAGACCCACTTGTTTGTGTGTGTGTGTGTGAGAGAGAGAGAGAGTGCGTGTGTGTGTGAGTGTGCATGCATGCGTGTGTGTGTGTCTCATGTATGAATATGTAATATATTATATGCATTTGTACACTGATGTGCGTACGTGAATTTGACATACATATAACAAATATTACTCAATGGCTTCACTTAAGGTTTCACTTAATTTTATTATCATGCAATTATATTATTAGGATCTATTATTTAATTAGTGTGTACATTGTCAGGATTCATTTAATTGAGTTATCATGCAGTCATATAAGGATCTAATATTTAATTAGTGTGTACTTAGTCAGGTACGAGTGTTGGCATGTATGCTATGTACATTTGCCTGATTCAGCACAAGATGTGCATATTACCAAAACTCAGTTCAACTAGAGGATGATGAACCACTTTGGTTCATTTGCAGTCGTAAGGACTCTGTCTTAATTGATGGAGACCCAAAACGGGGGGAGATAGCAGATACATGCCATTGACTTGCATGAACAACCAATTCAAGTTCCATTTGTATGAATTTGCATGTGCATTTGTTTATGTGTGCGAACAGTGTACACTGTACATGTGTGTGTGCGTGTGTGTGTGTGTGTGTGTGTGTGTGTGTGTGTGTGTGTGTGTGTGTGTGTGTGTGTGTGTGCATGTGTGCATGTGTGTGTGTGTGTGTGTGTGTATGAATGTGAATGCATCATATGTATGCATGCATTTGCACACTGGTGTGTGTAGGTGAATATGAATACATATAATAGATAGTGCAAAATGGCTTCACTTAAGGTTTCATTTAATTGAGTTATCATGCAGTGATATAAGGATCTAATATTTAATTAGTGTGTACATTGTCAGGTATGAGTGTGTGCATGTATGCTATGTAAATTTGCCCGATTCAGCACAAGATTACAATCACAACAATATTAGCATGCAGCTACAAAATGTCAAATCAAGAGGCAAGTATAAATGTAAGTTTCAAGAGTATACATGTACATTTGCAATTTTTTGTTTGTGTACATATGCGTTTCTAATATCATAGGTTTCAAGGCTGACATACATAACATGCAAACATACAACACAGTCAGATTTAAGTATAGTACACAGATTGGATTATTATGTACAGCAACCTTGAAAGGGATAGAGAGTGCATCCAAAACTCAGTTCAACTAGAGGATGATGAACCACTTTGGTTCATTCGTGTGATGACTGAATCTCTCTCTTGGGTAACATTGATAGTAGGGTCCACATTCAGAATCCATATGCTTCACACAGTATCCAACCAAACACACACAGAAGAAAACTGAAAATAACCAGCACATTAGAAGCCTTATGAAATATCATGTGTGTGACCTTTGAAAGTCGCCTACTCTGGCTGTAAACAACCTCTACTATCAGTGGTCCCTCTAGCTATAGACAGTGCAAGGATCGACTGTCAGAGGAAAAGAAAGAAGGGGAGGATATCCAGAAAGTTGCGATGAGATGACACCTTTTCATTAGTTGGCTACATAGACCATACCTACATACCCTCCTCCTGCTTTTTGTATGATGTCATCACAAAGGTGTACAAAAGGAATGACTAGTTAGCTACAGTTATGGCACCAAACCACTTCACTTCATTCACGTGGTGATGGAAGGGTTCTCTTGAGGAACATTGACAGGAAAGTGTAGAGAATAATTCCTTCACATAAGTATACAACCCAACACAGACAGGAGGAAGGCTTGTTAGTGAAAAGCACAGAATGTGGGGTCAGTTCTGTTATTACCCATAAAACAGTCTATTCTGCCAGGAATGCTATTAATAGTATTGTATACTAGGAATCTGACTTGTGCTTCAGATGTGTACATTGTCAATGAATATCATTAAACGTGGGTGTGTCCTCCAAATGACTATTAAATTAGTCTGTTCTGCTGTGGTTACCACAAACTAGCACTAGCAAACTGAGTGTGTTGGCTGGAGCTACAAGTTATGGCACCAATTGTAAAGGTCTTTCTACAAGTGGCTCTTTTGTGCTATGTGGTGACTACCAGTATCGGGAGTAGCATTGACTTGCAAAAGGCATTAGCCACACTTCAGAAGGAAGTGGAGGATCTCAAACAGCAGTCTCAACAAGAAATGAATTCTTTGGTGACTGAGCTGAATGAGCTGAGGCAGCAGTCGAAACAGGAAATCAAGTTACTTCACAAGAGATTAGAGCAAATTGAAGCAAAAGGTTAGTAGCACTGAGGTTCATTGCAAACTATTTGTACAGTGCCATATCCTGGCTGTGACCAGAAATAGTACAGTGTCACTCCAGCTGGTGTCTTACCCACAATACCATTTGATTATAGTATCTCTGTATAAGTAATAAATGTCTCAGAAAAATTATGTGTTAGCAAGCTAAAGGTCCCTTAGCCATTGCTGACAAATTAATTATTTTAAATCAAACAGAGTTATGTGGTTTTGATCTTGTTGGTCCTCGGTATACGGGTCCATGAAAAAAAATTGAGATGAGAGTGTTATCAGTAAGAATATTGCCTTTTCCTGATTGTTTCCTCATTGATACCCACTGTCAGTATGGTCTATCTAGCTAGCCCGCCTTTCACACATGCCCTACGGGCATTAAGGGCGAGAGAAGTCTTCTGTACTTGCTACCCATGGGGAATGTGCAGGGACAGGCCAGCTAGCTAGACTAATGTCAGTGGATAGTGAATGGTTGGTTAATATTAATCACCAGTCATAATTAAGTGGGACTAACTGTAAAAGCAATCACACTTATTACAAGTTTCAGGTACAGTTGTTGAAGTACAAAATTGAAGCCATGGAATGAAGGTTATGTACAATAAGGTGGCTTCTGCTTCACTAACTTAATTTATTCCTGTAATTAATCAATTTGCTTGGGCTATTAATAATGATCAGATTCGAAATGAAAATCAATTATTGATTAATTAATTGTCCCAGCACTGCTATAAACCTAAAGTATACTGCTGTTACAATCATTGTGGTGTGTACGTGCGTGTATGTGCATGTGCACTGTGTATAATGTGTGTAATATGTGTGTGTGTGCATGCATGTGTACATACAGTGTGGATGCATGCATATTCCTTACAAATATTAGGCCAGACATCCACCCTTTCTTCCTAGGATGTCATGTGGGTTAACATCAGATTGTATTATCAGTGGTTTGGGCTAGAGTAGTTCAAAATTATAGTAAAATTATAAGTTAGTTTGTTAACAAGTGTGTGTGCACAAAACTGTGCTATAATTGTTACTATTTATGGTGTATATGAAGGGAGTACATGTGAGAGAGGGGTATACATTATAATTATAATATATTAATTATATTTTATTAAAATGTGATTTATATGGATTTATCATTAATATTATAAAATTTGTTACTTCTGCCAATTCATCACTTCATACAATTAGAGCACAATAAACAATGTGTACATAATATGGAAAATAAATGTAATTATAATTTTTATTATATTACACAAATACTGAACTTCCTGAAACTATAAATAGATATAAAGTGCCACTTAAAATATCTTATGGCTAGCAGTTCCCCATGTTAATTAAAAACACCTGATACCTGATTTTACTGAACTATTTAAAAGTATTTTAGGCAGCACTAGCTTTACCTAACAGTTCCGAATATCTCTCATTTTCCAAATAATTTCCTTATTATAATAATTAAAATATACTCATGTTACACACAACCTTGAGACATAGTCCTCTTGTCTTTAACAGAATTGCACAAACCTCTACAAAGAATGAGACGTGGAGGAGGCACTGTTTCCCCAACACCTCAATCTTGCACTTGTCCACCTGGACCACCTGGACCACCTGGTACAGCTGGACCAAAAGGTGAAAAGGGACAGCCTGGAAATCGAGGCAAAATAGGAGCAATGGGATTGAAAGGAACAGATGGTGAGAAGGGTGAAAAGGGAGATAAAGGACCCAAAGAAACGGGTGGACAGAAAGGTGAACCAGGAGTAAAGGGATTGCGAGGACCACCAGGAAGTGATGGAAAGATAGGTGAACCAGGACTAAAGGGATCACAAGGACTGCCAGGACAACCGGGACTCAATGGAACCAAGGGAGAACAGGGTGAACAAGGAGATCGAGGAGTTAATGGAACAAAGGGTGAACGTGGAGAAATAGGACAATCAGGAAATAATGGACAGAAAGGTGAACCAGGGCTGAAAGGACTAAATGGAGATAGAGGATCAAAAGGAGACATAGGACCCCAAGGACCACAGGGAAATAGAGGACCAAAAGGAGACATAGGACCTCAAGGAGACATAGGACCACCAGGACCACAAGGAGATAGAGGAAAGCAAGGACCACCAGGACCAAGAGGACAACAAGGAGACATAGGACCACCAGGACCACAAGGAGATAGAGGAAAGCAAGGACCACCAGGACCAAGAGGACAACAAGGAGACATAGGACCACCAGGACCACAAGGAGACATAGGATCCCGAGGACCACAGGGAAATAGAGGACCAAAAGGAGACATAGGACCACCAGGACCACAAGGAGATAGAGGAAAGCAAGGACCACCAGGACCAAGAGGACAACAAGGAGACATAGGACCACCAGGACCACAAGGAGATAGAGGAAAGCAAGGACCACCAGGACCAAGAGGACAACAAGGAGACATAGGACCACCAGGACCACAAGGAGACATAGGACCCCTAGGACCACAAAGAAATAGAGGACCAAAAGGAGACATAGGACCACCAGGACCACCAGGACCATAATTAAGGAGAGGGAGAGTTGCGGTATCAGATATTATCATAGGGAATGTAATGATCATCAACAAATTTACAAACATCAGATCGAAAGTTAATGAAAAGAAATAAGTACAACTTTTACAATTAATTTTTCACTATTGGTGATGTAATTGTAATCAGTGCATTTGTGATTGCAGGTAGATATTTATTATGATTATTGCGGATAACCTCTAAGTAGTAAACGGGTAACACTGCATAATATCTAAGTTGATCTAATTCAAATAAACTGTTACAGTAATTAAATTTCGATCTGATATTTTCAATAGGAGTGTCAGAGATAACATTTTGCATTAAAAGTCAAGAATAATAACTGACACACAACCTATAAACAGGCAGACATATGTACAAGTAGTGGAATCTACCCAAGTGTTTGGAATGTTTATGTGAGAGGTAAACAAAGGCAGAGACAGAACACATCTTTGACGCAAGTTTGCAAATTCCTCACTTAACAGGCATATATATATTTTCGCTTGAGTTGAACTGCCATTGTACAGACCCTTCAAGAATGCCAAAAATGCCAGCATTTTTTATTTAATTAATATCGAATTACTTGTTTTATAGAATCTGATACAAATACTTACAAAATAGTGTGGTAAAAATACTCAAAATATAGGTATGTGTGTAAAATAAACAATTGAATGATTCCCAATGCATATATGACAACTTCCTGCACTAATACATAGGTCTTCTTATAAACATAACATGCAATCATGCTGAAGCTATAACATAAAGATGAATTTAGCAAACTTAAACACAATTGGGCTGGGATTCATTGCATGTGTGTCATTGGGCTCGGATGTTGTGTGTATATGTGTGCTCATGGTATGCCAGTTTGGTCATATATACATAGAATGTTCTAAATAGGAATTTTCACTAAAGGTGATTGGATTGGCGAAAAGGATCAATCACATAAATATACAAAATTGTACATATGTGTAGAAACAATTCTCATACAATATAATTAACAGCAATGAACAGTGAATATATAATAATTATAAGTACATGCTGAAAACCAATGCTGCTTAGTACATATTGTGCACTGTCAATGAATTTTGATTTTACAAACATACATTTATACAATCACTAAATATGCATATTCATTATGTGCAATGTTTAACTGTTTCTTCAATCTCATCCATAAGCAACTCAGATTCCGTCAATTCATAGGAATACATCCCTTAATAATCAACAGTGAGTATATATTAACAGTTAAGATGCGTAGATCTTGGTCAACTATATCCTTGCAGGAATCTTCAGGCACCTTAGAGCCTCCTCCTAAAACTAAAGTGTACATAGTGGATCATTCAGTCCACAGAACACTCAGCTTGCAGGCACAAATCACAATCAGTGGCTACCTCCCCGAGGTCAGAACCCTCAGTACATGCAGAGACGGTGATTTAATTATGGAATGTAGCACCTCTGAGAGAGAGAGAGAGAGAGAGAGAGAGAGAGAGAGAGAGAGAGAGAGAGAAAATTACCTCCACAAATCTTGAAATACATACATTTCAAACAGTACTGACATGACCATCCCTCCACCTCCATGTACCGTACATATGGACATGCCTGCAATGTATACCGTATATTAGAGACTACTCATACACTCAGTACACATAGTACATATTGTACATAGCATATTTTACTCTCTGTAAAGAGGAGGGTAGAGTATACTGCTCATGGACATATGTTAGCATATGTGTGTGTGTGTGTGTGTGTGTGTGTGTGTGTGTGTGTGGGTGGGTGGGTGGGTGGGAGCATGTGTGGGTGCGTGCATGCGTGTGTGTGGATACTGGAATTCATGGTTGTATAAGTGCTCACCAACACAAATTTAAAGAATTGCTCATAAGAACATTAATGGTTGCAAGACATTTTCGAATGGATAACTGTACAGTGTACAGAGATGACAGAAAATGTTTCAATGCAAAGAAGAGACTGAACAGTACTTATTGGAATGTACTGACTAGAAGTCTGTGTCAACTGAACCCCCACAGCTGCTAGCAGCTGCAGATAGCAGTAATATACAGTTATTATGGACACACCCGCTGACAGAGTTATAGGAGTAAAGTTTTGTAGGAATCATTCAATACAACATACACACACACACACACACACATACGGTATATCAATCTTTTATTCCTTCATTCCAACATATTCTGTACTTCCAAGAAATATCCTCTTTTCTGCCAACGATTCATTCTATGACGTGACGTCATTTTCTCTTTTCCCAATCACTTTTTTCCTACAGTACAGTCGGACAGCGGTCTCCATGCATAGTATTTTAGAACAAGTTGCAAATCACAATTTAAGGGGAAAATGTGCCAAACGAAATTAAACAGTCATGGCATATCCAGGCAACACCATGAAGATCCTCTTAATCAGTGTTATGAAGGTCAACATATGGAATATGATGTTGTCACGTTGAATGATTCCTAAGGCTGCTGCTGCCTCTGCAAGGAACGTTTTTTCCTTCTATCACCATCAGTAAAGCCTTTTTTGGATCGATCTGTGTTAGCAGGTGACATAATTTGCAAATTCAACAAACCTACGCCATTCATTATTAATGTCTGACAATTGGTATGAAAAAGGAATTAGGATATTCCCCGGTAGCTAGCCTCCTTGTGCTGGTGTAGTCTTTTAAGTACTATGTAACTGATGCTGGTGCTTTAAATTAAATGTTAAAATTACCTTTTACCGCAAATTAATTGGTCACTCTATTTGGCAGGTCAAGCATATATGCATAGACAATTCTTGCCTCTTTCCGCAATGTATTGCGCAATAAAATATAACCATTACGTCATCTTCTCGATTAGTGTACAGATATCCAGAGCTCTTCACAGGAAGACTGCATGCATTAAGAATGTTCAAATTCCACCTAGTAAGAAATAACTTTAAAACTTGGGTTGTTTATTTTTTACCAAACATATTTTAAAAAAGGTCTCCGACTATAGGTATTGTCCGGGATATAGTGTACCTATACCCTTCAGTCAAGTGGAAAACTATATGTACCTAGTTCCTGAGTTCATTCAATCCAGTGCTACAGACAACCACTACTCTAGTGGCTGTAGTGCTCACTGTCACGATAACAACTGCACTAACGTTCTCTCTACTGACGAAGGTGCACCCACTGACATCCACCGAGCCCCACTCTCCTGACGGGGAACAGGTCCTCCTCGCCTGGGAATTGGGATGTAACCTCAGACTAGCAAGTGAACACTGTACGGATTCCATAACACTCAGTGGAATAGAGGACCACTCGAGATCGGAAATTCGATACAGTGCCACCCACTTAATTGGCCATATTTCGTTTTGGAAAATTTTGGCCTATTATCCGTTTTGGCCTAATATCCAATTCCTACTGATTACACAGTACAATGTTAATTTCACATACATGTAATATAATTATTAGATATCATAGCAGAAGAAATAAACATCAGTAAAAAGACTTCCAAACATGCATGTAAACATAGTGTCATCATAAAAGTGCAGTACTAGAAACTTGAAACAGTTCAACCAGCCACCTGATGGCAAAGAATCCTCACAGTTGAGTCTCTTTGAAAGCTGCTTTGCCTTCTTGATAAGTATTGCGTCAGTAATGGACGTTGGAAACCACATCGCAGGTTCTTCTTCTATAAATATCGACTTCCTTGCTCATTTGGCCTTCACCTGGTAACATTCCATAGAAGTCTGATTCAGATTTTCTCTCTACAATATTGCCGACTGTTCTTCCAGCGATCTTTAGCGCACACTCGCATGAAAAATGCCCTGCTATTGCATCCTGGCTATACTTCTGATTGACTTCTTTAAGTGTACAAATTTCTTGCTTTCGGGCTACAAACAATTTGTTTTGCGCTCATTAGCCATCTTCCCTTGAAAACGAATATCGCTGGAAAGCTTTGGCCTAATAAATGTTACCTAACGCGTACTAAAGGTACTATTGGAACCAAAAAAACATGGCGGATGGCGGATTTGGCGGTTGGCACAATACACGTATACTTTCCCCTTACTGATGAATTCGTGCCAGAAAATTGTGGCATAATAAACGGTTTGGCCTATTAACCGGCGGTAAATTAAGCGGGTGACACTGTATATGGGACAACAGTATGGAGTTCCCTCTTGGATGGTGCACAGCCATCACAGTAGATCTGTCCTCCCATAATGTTCTGGATTGAAATACGGTATTGTATGCCCATTGTGACAATTTTATTCACTCACAGCAGGATCATTGGGGAGAGAACTCCACAATGCGATGTGGGAGCTTCCTAAATTTGCCCTCCCCACATAATCTCAGCATCACAATTTCTCTATATTACCCTATCATACAAACAAACATCAATATACAAACTTATATTATATGCATCGTAACCACAAACTACATAGCCAGACAAAGTCTGCTGGGGTTCTTGAAGCATGTATATATGCACACAAAATGCAGTTTATTACACACACATTGACTTGAAGGGATTCCCAGGCTTCCACCAGGAGACCTGACTGTAACCGCCACCTACTCCATTCTAACAGGAGACCTGCAATACTTGCTTGAAAGAGTAAGTGCAGTCCATTTGTCAATGAAGCAGTTAAGTCGGCGAGAAGATTTAAAGTCCTCCTACTGTACAAATGGCCAATAACAGTATTCAGAAATACTCACAACTGCATCTTAGACAACTCAAAGACCTTCAATGAACACAGTAATAAGGCAGGCTAATACAGGCAAGGTTGCCATTTGCTCCTTGTGAATATTGCATATTCATGCGACAGTTTATATATAGTCAGTCGTACACAATGTTCGGCCTTGCCACTTGCAAGGGGCAAGCAGAAGTGAGCCCTGATTTAGCATAGAAACAAAGACAGTCGTCCTACTTGTGTGGGACTCAATTTGGCTTGTTAGAAGGGATGGCTGAGAACTACAAGTCATAATTGGATTGGCAGTTTGAACATAGATGACTTGTTTAATGGTAATGGCTATGAACATTGTAATGTGATATGAATAGTTTGGTAGAGGCTCATGATTGCTACGGCATAGATAGGGGTAATAATAATTCTTGAGCGATCACGTAGCAGATTGAAATGATTGAAATATAATACGTTTTGACCTGGAAGGTCTTCGTCAATTACAGTAACAGTACAGTATTACAGTATTACAGTATTATAGTACATACAGTGTTGTAACTGACACCAATGCATTTGCACACCACTGTCTTGTCGTGACAGAATAGGATATTTTCGGGTACTTTGTCATTGGAAAAGAGACTGTTTCTGTCCTTCACTCAGTCCTCGCGTTCCCATTTCTGTGTGTCCTGGGCGGTGGCAGCAGGCACAAAACCACGGCAATGGCCCTCAAATCCTTCGTCTCTAACATCAAACCTAAAACGTAAGCCAATTTTGACAGGGGGCATATTCTCCTTTGGCATCTTGTAGATGATGAGCATGGAATGACCCATGTTTTTCAATAGGCCTCTATAATAGCCCTCACATTTTGCGATATTTTAAGCTAGTTACCGTATAGAATTACTAGGGCGTATTGCACACACACACACACATACACACACACACACAACAATATAAGCACCACATATCTCACACATACAAAGTGGTCATCTTGTCACTTCATCTTTTCAGATATAAAGTCTCACTGCATGGTTTTCAATCAGCAGATCGACTAACATGGAACACATCATCTGTATACAGGAACAACATGCTTATCAGTATTGGAGACTTAGTTTCTGCATTCATCTGTCACACTTGAGCATGTTCTTGTGTTAATATATTATACAGTGGTGATTGGAATCAATGGTACCAAAACTCGTGGGGCACTCCCAAGTGCTCTCGTGTGCTCATACATATACTCCATCGGTTCGTTCTTAAAGGCTTTAATTGTAGTCAAGCAGCAAGGTGATTCATATCATATCTGTACGACCATACGTGTTATGGCGCTGCATTGAATGTGCATGTGTGTGTATATGTGTGCATTTTCAACATTCATGTGTGCGTATGTGTAAATTTAATAGCATATAGTATATACATAGGGTAAAATGGCTTCACTGCAAGGTTTCACATAATTGATTTAACATGCAGTCATGTAAGGGTTCTATATTTAATTAGTATGCACATTGTCAGGCATGAGTGTGTGCATATGCTATGTAAACTTGCATGATCCAGCACAACAACATTAGCATGCAACAACCAAAAGGTCACATCAAAATTAATTATCAGAATGTTATGGTGAATACATATTTAGACAAGGTGTCTTACTAATAGTTTTAACATGCAATCGTACAAGCACACAAAGTGTAATTAGACATGAGAACAGGATGTTTACTACTTCAGTTAGAAGCCCATTCATGATGATGATATATATATTATATCATCAACTAGTACTCAACCTACCCTCTTCCTCCTCTCACTGTTAGACACAAATGAGCTATAGATGGAAAACCAAAATGGGAGATAGGAGATGCAAGCCATTGTCTTGCATCCTTCCCAAAGTGAATACACAACACTCAAGTTTATAACTGTAAATGCAAGTTTTCACTTGTATACATGTGTGCTTGCATTCATTTATGTGTACGTACAATGTAGAGTGTACGTGTGTGTGTGTGTGTATGTGTGCGTGTGTCAGTGGCGGATCTAGGAATTTTGAAGGGGGGGGCAAGCTGTGGGGGGTCTGGGGGCATTCTCCCCGCAGGGAAAATTTTGAAATTCATGACGTTTTCCATGCCTTTTTGCCCTGAATCAATGTCAGTATCTAGCTATCAGGAGAGCTATAAATGTAAATGTGGTTTACTGACTGCAAGCATTTGATATCAGGATGACATGCAGGTATAGTGGAAACCCAGGGATGCTAGCTATATGCATTGATGAGTGCATATTGCATCGAATAATAATAATAATCGAAGTAATAGCAATTGACTTGCACGTTTATTATTATTACGCATGGCGGCCATTTTGCATGACGTCATTCAACAAGTCCTAAAATGGCCGGTTTTTAACGCTCTGGCACAACTTTGAAGGTATACTGTCTTTAAAAGCACCTGTATCAGTTGAAAGTAGATTATATTAATGGAAGATAGGCTAATAAATAAAATTGTGTACCTTAAGGGCTATACTCTAAAGGGCTTCTGAAAAGTGTACTGTACATTATCAGGTGGGATTCACAAAGGGGGGGGGGGCAATTGCCCCAAATGCCCCCTCCCCCCTGGATCCACCACTGTGTGTGCATGTATGAAATGGAATTTAATGCAATTGAATGAGGTTAACGCTCAGCTCTGCAACTAGGCCCACTATTATATGAACCTGGGGGCGACAGACACACATGGTTTAGTGCATGTCATGTCCAAGGAGGAGTTCACGATGTGATCATCCTGATACATGTACATGGATGGTAAGGTTTTAGGTGGATTATGGGTGCCAAGGGGGAGGGTGTAGCCTCCCGCCTGCATGCTCACGCATGCATAGATTGGTGGAGGAGCAAAAGGCATTAATCTGAATGTATATAATGTAAGCCTGCATATGCACACTGGTGTGTGTAGGTGAATATGAATACATAATGGCTTCACTTATAAGGTTTCATTTAATTGAGTTATCATGAAGTCATATAAGGATCTAATATTTAATTAGTGTGTACATTGTCAGGTAAGAGGGTGTGCATGTATGCTATGTGAACTTGCATGACTCAGCACAAGATTACAATCACAACAATAATAGCATGCAGCTACAAAATGTCAAATCAAGGCGAGAATAAAATTTAATGTAAGTGTCAACTGTATACATGTACATTTGCAATTGTTTTTGTTTGTGTACATGTGCGTGTGTGCTGATGTGTTAGCACAATACTATTTAAAACACCAGGTTTCAAGGCTGACGTACATAACATGCAAACATACAATACAGGCAGGTTTAAGTATAGTACACAGATTGGACAATTATGTACAGCAACCTTGAAAGGGATAGAGAGTGCATACCAAAACTCAGTTCAACTGGAGGATGATGAACCACATCGGTTCATTCATGTGGTGACTGAGTTGCTCTCTTGAGGAACATTGATAGTAGGGTCCACATTCAGAATCCTTGCTTCACACAGTATTCAACCAAACACACACAGGGGAAAACTGACAATAACCAACACATTAGAAGCCTTATGAAATATCATGTGTGTGACCTTTCAAAGTCACCTACTCTGGCTGTAAACAACCTCTACTACCCATGGTCCTGCTATAGCTATAGACTGTATTGTATACACCAGGAATCTGACTTGTGCTTCAGATGTGTACATTGTCAATGAATATCATTAAAAGTGGGTGTGTCCCTCAAGTGACTATTAAATTAGTCTGTTCTGCTGTGGCTACCATAAACTGACACCAAGAAGCTGAGTGTGTTGGCTAGAGTTACTGTAACAGTTATGGCTCCGAATGTTAAGGTCTTTCTACAAGTGGCTCTTTTGTGCTATGTGGTGACTACCAGTATTGGGGGTAGCATTGACTTCCAAAAGGCACTTGCCACACTTCAGAAGGAAGTGGAGGATCTCAAACAGCAGTCTCAAGAAGAGATAAATTCACTGGTGACTGAGCTGAATGAGCTGAGGCAGCAGTCGAAACAGGAAATCAAGTTACTTCACCAGAAAGTAGAGCAAATTGAAGCCAAAGGTTAGTTGCACTGAGGTTCATTGCAAACTAGTTGTACAGTGCCATACTCTGGCTGTGACCAGAAACAGCACAGTGTCCAGCTGATACCTTACCCACAATACCATTTGATCATGGTATAAGCAATAAATGTCTGAGAAAAATTATGTTTTAGCAACCTAAGGGGCCCTTAGCCATTGTTGACAAGGTAGACATAATTTTGAATTAAACAGAGTTATGTGGTTTAGATCTTGTTGCTCCTCGGTATATATGGATCCAATGGCAAAAATGGTAGTGAGACTATTATCATCCAATAGACGTGATGTGGAGCCTTTAGAGTCCTTTTCACATTTTAGGTACTGTTGAAGTACAAAATTGAAGCCATGGTATGAAGGTTATTGGTAATAAGGTGTGGGTGGCATCTGTTTCACTAACTATCTTCCTGTAATTAATTTGCTTGTACTATTAATGATGATCAGATTTGAAATGATAATCAATTGATTAATAGATTAATTGTCCAAGTACTACTATAAACCTAAAATTCGAGCACAATGGCTTTGCCGAAAGTTGTATCTTCAGAGAAGGTTCTTATGAACTTAAAGTACCATTTGATTATAGTATCTCTGTATAAGTAATAAATGTCTCAGAAAAATTATGTGTTAGCAAGCTAAAGGTCCCTTAGCCATGGCTGACAAAGTAGTTATTTTAAATCAAACAGAGTTATGTGGTTTTGATCTTGTTGGTCCTCAGTATACAGGTCCATGAATAAAAATTGAGGTGAGAGTGTTATCAGTAAGAATATTGCCTTTTCCTGATTGTTTCCTCATTGATACCCACTGTCAGTATGGTCTATCTAGCTAGCCCGCCTCTCACAAATGCCCTACGGGCGTTAAGGGCGAGAGAAGTCTTCTGTACTTGCTACCCATGGGGAATGTGCAGGGACAGGCCAGCTAGCTAGTGCACTAGTCATGTCAGTGGATAGTGAATGGTTGGTTAATATTAATCACCAGTCATAATTAAGTGGGACTAACTTTAAAAGCAATCACACTTATTACAAGTTTCAGGTACAGTTGTTGAAGTACAAAATTGAAGCCATGGAATGAAGGTTATGTACAATAAGGTGGCTTCTACTTCACTAACTTAATTTCTTCCTGTAATTAATCAATTTGCTTGGGCTATTAATGATGATCAGATTCGAGATGAAAATCAATTATTGATTAATTAATTGTCCCAGCACTGCTATAAACCTAAAGTATACTGCTTTTACAATCATTGTGGTGTGTACGTGCGTGTATGTGCATGTGCACTGTGTATAATGTGTGTAATATGTGTGTGTGTGTGTGTGTGTGTGCATGTATGTGTACACACAGCGTGGATGCATGCATATTCCTTACAAATATTAGGCCAAACATCCACCCTTTCTTCCTAGGATGTCATGTGGGTTAACATCAGATTGTATTATCAGTGGTTTGGGCTAGAGTGGTTCAAAATTATACACTCAACAAAACCAATGTACACACCAGTGTTATGTTTTGTATATGTATGCAGTTGGTTGATATGCATGTTACATTCAAGTATATTATTAAGACGTATATCAAGTTAGTTTGTTAACAAGTGTGTGTGCACTAAACTGTGCTATGATTGTTACTATTTATGGTGTATATGAAGGGAGTACATGTGAGAGAGGGGTATATGTTATAATTATAATATATTAATTATATTAATTATAATGTGATTTATATGGATTTATCATTAATATTATAAAATTTGTTACCTTCTGCCATTTCATCACTTCATACAATTAGAGCACAATAAAATATTGTGTACATATGGCAAAATAAATGTAATTATAATTTTTATTATGTTACACAAATACTGAACTTCCTGAAACTATAAATAGATATAAAGTGCCACTTAAAAAATCATATAGCTAAAAGTTCCCCATGTTAATTGAAAACACCTGATACCTAATTCTACTGAACAATTTAAAAGTATTTTAGGCAGCACTAGCTTTACCTAACAGTTCCGAATATCTCTCATTTTCCAAATAATTTCCTTATAATTAATATATACTCATGTTACACACAACCTTGAGACATAATCCTCTTGTCTTTAACAGAATTGAACAAACCTCTACAAAGAATGAAACGTGGAGGAAACACTGTTTCCGCAACACCTGAACCTTGCACTTGTCCACCTGGACCACCTGGACCACAAGGTGAAAAGGGACAGCGTGGAAATCGAGGCAAAATAGGAGCAATGGGATTGAATGGAACAAAGGGTGAGAAGGGTGAAAAGGGAGATGCAGGACCTATAGGAATGGATGGACAGAAAGGTGAACCAGGAGTAAAGGGATCACAAGGACTGCCAGGACAACCAGGACTCAATGGAACCAAGGGAGAAAAGGGAGATCAAGGAGTTAATGGGAAGAAAGGTGAACGTGGAAAAGAAGGACAACAAGGAAATAATGGACAGAAAGGTGAACCAGGACTGAAAGGAACCAAGGGAGAACAGGGTGAACAAGGAGATCAGGGAGTTAATGGAACAAAGGGTGAACGTGGAGAAATAGGACAATCAGGAAATAAAGGACAGAAAGGTGACCCAGGACTGAAAGGACAACCGGGACTGAAAGGACCCAAGGGAGAACAGGGTGAACAAGGAGATCGAGGAGTTAATGGAACAAAGGGTGAACGTGGAGAAATAGGAGAATCAGGAAATGATGGACAGAAAGGTGAACCAGGACTGAAAGGACTAAATGGAGATAGAGGATCAAAAGGAGACATAGGACCTCAAGGAGACATAGGACCACCAGGGCCACAAGGAGATAATGGAAAGCAAGGACCACCAGGACCAAAAGGACAACAAGGAGACATAGGACCACCAGGACCACAAGGAAATAAAGGACCAAAAGGAGACATAGGACCACCAGGACATTAATTAAGGAGAGGGAGAGTTGCGGTATCAGATATTATCATAGGGAATGTAATGATCATCAACAAATTTACAAACATCAGATCGAAAGTTAATGAAAAGAAATAAGTACAACTTTTACAATTAATTTTTACTATTGGTAATGTAATTGTAATCAGTGCATTTGTGATTGCAGGTATATGATATTTATTATGATTATTACGGATAACCTCCAAGTAGTAAACGGGTAACACTGCATAATATCTAAGTTGATCTAATTCAAATAAACTGTTACAGTAATTAAATTTCGATCTGATATTTTCAATAGGAGTGTCAGAGATAACATTTTGCATTAAAAGTCAAGAATAATAACTGAAACACAACCTATAAACAGGCAGACATATGTACAAGTAGTGGAATCTACCTAAGTGTTTAGAATGTTTATGTGAGAGGTAAACAAAGGCAGAGACAGAACACATCTTTGACGCAAGTTTGCAAATTCCTCACTTAACAGACATATATTCTCGCTTGAGTTGAACCGCCATTGTACAGACCCTTCAAGAATGCCAAAAATGCCAGCATTTTTTATTTAATTAATATTGAATTACTTGTTTTATAGAATCTGATACAAATACTTACAAAATAGTGTGGTAAAAATACTCAAAATATAGGTATGTGTGTAAAATAAACAATTGAATGATTCCCAATGCATATATGACAACTTCCTGCACTAATACATAGGTCTTCTTATAAACATAACATGCAATCATGCTGAAGCTATAACATAAAGATGAATTTAGCAAACTTAAACACAATTGGGCTGGGATTCATTGCATGTGTGTCATTGGGCTCGGATGTTGTGTGTATATGTGTGCTCGTGGTATGCCAGTTTGGTCATAATACATAGCATGTTCTAAATAGGAATTTTCACTAAAGGTGATTGGATTGGCGAAAAGGATCAATCACATAAATATACAAAATTGTACATATGTATAGAAACAATTCTCATACAATATAATTAACAGCAATGAACAGTGAATATATAATAATTATAAATACTTGCTGAAAACTAAGGTTGCTTAGTACATATTGTGCACTGTCAATGAATTTTGATTTTACAAACATACATTTATACAATCACTAAATATGCATATTCATTATGTGCAATGTTTAACTGTTTCTTCAATCTCATCCATAAGCAACTCAGATTCCGTCAATTCATAGGAATACATCCCTTAATAATCAACAGTGAGTATATATTAACAGTTAAGATACGTAGATCTTGGTCAACTATATCCTTGCAGGAATCTTCAGGCACCTTAGAGCCTCCTCCTAAAACTTAAGTGTCCATAGTGGATCATTCAGTCCACAGAACACTCAGCTTGCAGGCACAAATCACAATCAGTGGCTACCTCCCCGAGGTCAGAACCCTCAGTACATGCAGAGACGGTGATTTAATTATGGAATGTAGCACCTCTGAGAGAGAGAGAGAGAGAGAGAGAAAATTACCTCCACAAATCTTGAAATACATACATTTCAAACAGTACTGACATGACCATCCCTCCACCTCCATGTACCGTACATATGGACATGCCTGCAATGTATACCGTATATTAGAGACTACTCATACACTTAGTGCACATAGTACATATTATACATAGCATATTATACTCTCTGTAGAGAGGAGGGTAGAGTATACTGCTCATGGACACATGTTAGCATATGTGTGTGTATGTGTGTGTGTGTGTGTGTGTGTGTGTGTGTGGGTGGGTGGGTGGGAGCATGCATGTGTGTGGATACTGGAATTCATGGTTGTATAAGTGCTCACCAACACAAATTTAAAGAATTGCTCATAAGAACATTAATGGTTGCAAGACATTTTCGAATGGATAACTGTACAGTGTACAGAGATGACAGAAAATGTTTCAATGCAAAGAAGAGACTGAACAATACTTATTGGAATGTACTGACTAGAAGTCTGTGTCAACTGAACCCCTACAGCTGCTAGCAGCTGCAGATAGCAGTAATATACAGTTATTATGGACACACCCACTAACAGAGTTATAGGAGTAAAGTTTTGTAGGAATCATTCAATGCAACACACACACACACACACACACACACACACGATATATCAATCTTTTATTCCTTCATTCCAACATATTCTGTACTTCCAAGAAATATCCTCTTTTCTGCCAACGAGTCATTCTATGACGTAACGTCATTTTCTCTTTTCCCAATCATTTTTTTCCTACAGTACAGTCGGACAGCGGTCTCCATGCATAGTATTTTAGAAGTTGCAAATCACAATTTAAAGGGGAAATTTGCCAACAAAATCAAACAGTCATGGCATACCCAGGCAACACCATGAATATCCTCTTAATCAGTGAAATGAAGGTCAACATATGGAATATGATGTTGTCACGTTGAATGATTCCTAAGGCTGCTGCTGCCTCTGCAAAGAATGTTTTTCCTTCTATCACCATCAGTAAAGCCTTTTTTGGATCGATCTGTGTTAGCAGGTGACATAATTTGCATATTCAACAAACCTACACCATTCATTATTGATCTCTGACAATTGGTATGAAAAAGGAATTAGGATATTCCCATGTAGCTAGCCTCCTTGTGCTGGTGTAGTCTTTTAAGTACTATGTAACGGATGCTGGTGCTTTAATGTTAAAATTACCGCTTACCGCAAATTAATTAGTCACTCTATTTGGCAGGTCAAGCATATATGCATAGATAATTCTTGCCTCTTTCCGCAATGTATTGCGCAATAAAATATAACCATTACGTCATCTTCTCGATTAGTGTACAGATATCCAGAGCTCTTCACAGGAAGACTGCATGCATTAAGATTATTCAAATTCCACCTAGTATGAAATAACTTTAAAACTTGGGCTGTTTATTTTTTACCAAACATATTTTAAAAAAGGTCTCCGACTATAGGTATTGTCCAGGATATAGTGTACCTATACCCTTCAGTCAACTGGAAAACTATATGTACCTAGTTCCTGAGTTCATTCAACCCAGTGCTACAGACAACCACTACTCTAGTGGCTGTAGTGCTCACTGTCACGATAACAACTGCACTAACGTTCTCTCTACTGCCGAAGGTACACCCACTGACATCCACCGAGCCCCACTCTCCTGGAACTCCCTTGGACTCTCCACAGGTCCTCTTCGCCTGGGAATTGGGATGTAACCTCAGACTAGCAAGTGAACACTGTACGGATTCCGTAACACTCAGTGGAATAGAGGACCACTCGAGATCGGAAATTCGATATATGGGACAACAGTTTGGAGTTCCCTCTTGGATGGTGCACAGCCATCACAGTAGATCTGTCCTCCCATAACGTTCTGGATTGAAATACGGTATTGTATGCCCATTGTGAGAATTTTATTCACTCACAGCATGCAGGATCATTGGGAAGAGAACTCCACAATGCGATGTGGGAGCTTCCTAAATTTGCTACATAGCCTACAAACTACATAGCCAGACAAAGTCTGCTGGGGTTCTTGAAGCATGTATATATGCACACAAAATGGAGTTTATTACACGCACATTGACTTGAAGGGATTCACAGGCTTCCACCAGGAGACCTGACTGTAACCGCCACCTACTCCATTCTAACAGGAGACCTGCAATACTTACTTGAAAGAGTAAGTGCAGTCCATTTGTCAATGAAGCAGTTGCGTCGGCGAGAGGATTTGAAGTCCCCCTACGGTACAAATGGCCAATAATAGTATTCAGAAATACTCACAACTGCATCTTAGACAACTCAAAGACCTTTAATAAACACGGTAATAAGGCAGGCTAATAGAGGCTAGGTTGCCATTTGCTCCTTGAGATTATTGTATATTCATGCAATAGTTTATATATATTCAGTCATACATAATGTTCGGCCTTGCCACTTGCAAGGGGCAAGCAGAAGTAAACCCTGATTTAGCATAGAATCATAGACAGTCGTCCCACTTGTGTGGGACTCGATTTGGCTTGTCCGAAGGGATAACTGAGAACTACAAGTCATAATTAGATTGGCAGTTTGAACATTAATTAGTAATGATAAACAGGTGAGCTCTGAATTATCACATTCAGTCAGGTGTACCATACCGTCTTTTTTGATGTTGATGGTGCTGGAGTTGTCCTTTTGCGGAATGTGACCCTATAAACCTACAAGACAATGGTGAAGCATCTTGTGAGGGTAGAGTGTCCCATCTGTTTTCCTTAATTTGGATACGAACCTGCAGAGGCACTTGCACACCACCATCTTGTTGTGACGGAATAGGATGTTGTCGGGTACATTGTCGTTGGAAAAAAGACTGTTTCTGTTCTTCACCCAGTCCTCGCTTTCCCATTTCTGTGTGTCCTTGGCGTTGGCAGCAGGTACAAAACCACGGCAATGGCCTTCAAATCCATTGTCTCTAACATCGAACCTAAACGTGAGCCAATTTTGATGGGGGGCATATTCTCCTTTGGCATCTTGCAGATGACAAGCTTGGAATGACCCATGTTTTTCAACAGGCCTCTATAATAGCCCGTGCATTTTGCATTTCATATTAGAGGCCAGTTACTGTATAGAATTGTTAGGGCGTTTTGCTTTTACTAACCGAGACCCGAGGGTGCAAAGCACCTGATACCCTCTAAACTCTATATGGTGACTACTACATACATCTTCACATAGAGTGCTTGTGGACTCATTATATAATAATAATTATTTGGAATCATAAAAAAACAGGACATGATAATCCACATTCACACACACACACACACACGCGCGCGCGCGCGCACACACACACACCAATACAAAGTGGTCATCTTGTCACTCCATCCATTCAGATACAAAGTCTCACTGCATGGTTTTCTATCTGCAGATCAACTGACATGGAACACATCATCTGTATACAGGAACAACATTAATGTGTGTGTGTGTGTACATATAATAGCATATAGTACATAGGGCAAAATGGCTTCACTGCAAGGTTTTGCTTAATTGATTTAACATGCAGTCATGTAAGGGTTCTATATTTACTTAGTGTGCACATTGTCAGGCAAGAGTGTGTGCATAATAGAGGCAAGTTTGTCATTTGCTCTTTGTAATTATTTTATATCAGATGATAGTGTATATATATTCAATTTGGCTTGTCTCATATGCGTCAGACAGGATGACTGATAACTACAAGTTACAATTGGTTTGGCATTTTGAATATAGAATACTTGTTCAATGGTAATGGCTATGAACATTGTGAAGTGATATGAACTGCCAGTAGTAACACAAAAGGCATGACACAAAGGTGAATACACTGGGTGATGGTCTCCTTCATACAGAAATGGTATAGTACTAAGGATGAAATGATACAGAGAGAATCCCTACGATTACATGCACTGTCTATCACAACACATGCACATGCATACACAATGTCAATGCACATACATAGGGCATACTCATGGATGGACAACACTGTTATACACACATAACAAGAGGCCACACAAGTTAGATTGTTGGCCATCCCATTATGGGAGGCCACATAAGTGAACATGCATGTTGATCACAACATTCATGAGAGGCCTATCTTTGCATGCTATAATACAAGAGGTTAAACAGGTAAGCTCCGAATTATCACATTCAGGTAGCTGCACCATGTGCTTGTTGACCAATCACAAACCGAACACTGCATGCACAGTGCTGCAGTTTGATCACCAGCCTTGAATGTGTACTAGCACCAATGAATAGTTAAAATGAACAACGGATGGTTTTTGGCCTAACACGTATCTGCACTCCACATGTGATTTGCAGGTGACCAAACATGTTTTTTTAATGTTGCAGGATAGTGCAATCCCTATATCCTTCATTCGCCATTGAACATTTTTAAATACATGTTCACATGGAGTACTAGTGCTAGCGGACTCTAAAAAATTTGGAATGACAAAACTAGCACATGATAAATATATGCATCCGCATTCATGCACCCACATATAACACATGATAATATAAGCACCACATATCACATACATACAAAAGAAATCATGTGACTTCATCCATTCAAATACTATTATTCTCACTGCTTTTCAATCAGCAGATTAACTAACATGGAACACATCATCTGTATACAGAAACAGTATGCATAATATCAGTATTGTAGAGGTAGTTACTGCGTTCATCTATATTATTGTTATCATGCTTGTGCTTGTGTAAATATATTATACAGTGGTGATTGGAAGTAATGATACAAAAAATCACCGGGCACTCTCATTTGCTCGTACATATACTCTAACCCTTCTTTGCAAGTTTACATAGCATAATATGCTATGTAAACTTGCATGATCCAGCACAACAATATTAGCATGCAACAACCAAAAGGTCACATCAAAATTAATTATCACAATGTTATGGTGAATGCATATTTAGACAAGGTGTCTTGCTAATAGTGTTAACATGCAATCGTACAAGTGATGTTTGCTACTTTAGTTAGAAGCCCATGCATGATGATGATGATGACATATATATATCATCAACTAGTACTCAACCTACCATTGCCTCCACTCACTGTTTGGCACAAATGAGCAATAGATGAAAACCAAAATGGGAGATAGGAAATGCAAGCCATTGTCTTGCATCCTTCCCAAAGTGAATACACAACACTCAAGTTTATAACTATAAATGCAAGTTTCACTTGTATATATACATGTGTGCTTGCATTCATTTATGTGTACGTACAATGTAGAGTGTACGTGTGTGTGTGTGTGTGTGTGTGTGTGTGTGTGTGTGTGTGCATGTATGAAATGGAATTTAATGCAATTGAATGGGGTTAATGCTCAGCTCTGCAACTAGGCCCGCTATTATATGAACCTGGGGGCGACAGACACACATGGTTCAGTGCATGTCATGTCCAAGGAGGAGTTCACGATGTGATCACCCTGATACATGTACCTGGAAGGTAAGGTTTTAGGTGGATTATGGGTGCCAAGGGGGAGGGTGAAGCCTCCCACCTGCATGCTCACACATTCATAGTTTGGTGGAGGAGCAAAGGACATTAATTTGAATGTACATAATGTATGCCTGCATATGCACACTGGTGTGTGTAGGTGAATATGAATACATATAATAGATTGTGCAAAATGGCTTCACTTATAAGGTTTCATTTAATTGAGTTATCATGCAGTCATACAAGGATCTAATATTTAATTAGTGTGTTCATTGTCAGGTAAGAGTGTGTGCATGTATTCTATGCCCTTAGCCTAACTTGCCTGATTCAGCACAAGATTACCATCACAACAATATTAGCATGCAGCTACAAAATGTCAAATCAAGGCAAGAATGAAATTTAATGTAAGTGTCAACTGTATACATGTACATTTGCAATTGTTTTTGTTTGTGCACATGTGTATGTGACACAGACATATTTGAGTATAGTACACAGATGGGATAAATATGTACAGCAACCTTGAAAGGGATGGAGAGTGCATATCAAAACTCAGTTCAACTAGAAGATGATGAACCACATCAGTTCATTCATGTGGTGACTGAGTTGCTCTCTTGAGGTACATTGATAGTAGGGTCCACATTCAGAATCCTTGCTTCACACAGTATCCAACCAAACACCTACACAGGGGAAAACTGACAATAAGCAACACATTAGAAGCCTTATGACATATCATGTGTGTGACCTTTCAAAGTTGCCTACTCCGGCTGAAAACAACCTCTACGGTCAGTGGTCCTGCTATAGCTATAGACTGAATTGTATACACCAGGAATCTGGGTTGTGCTTCATACGTGTATGTACATTGTCAATGAATGTCATTAAAAGTGGGTGTGTCCTCATTGTGACCATTAAAATAGTTTGTTCTGCTGTGGTTACCATAAACTGACACTGAGAAACTGAGTGCGTTGGCTAGAGCTACTGTTATGGCTACAAACATTAAGGTCTTTCTACAAGTGGCTCTTTTGTGCTATGTGGTGACTACCAGTATTGGGGGTAGTATTGACTTACAAAAGGCACTTGCCACACTTCAGAAGGAAGTGGAGGATCTCAAACAGCAGTCTCAAGAAGAAATAAATTCTTTGGTGACTGAGCTGAATGAGCTGAGGCAGCAGTCGAAACAGGAAATCAAATTACTTCACCAGAGATTAGAGCAAATTGAAGCCAAAGGTTAGTTGCACTGAGGTTCATTGCAACCTATTTGTACAGGGCCATATCCTGGCTGTGACCAGAAACAGTACAGTGTAACTCCAGCTGGTGCCTTATCCACAATACCATATGATTATAGTACCTCTGTATAAGTAATAAATGTCTGAGAAAAATTATGTTTTAGCAACCTAATGGGCCCTTAGCCATTGTTGACAAGGTAGTCATAATTTTGAATTAAACAGAGTTATGTGGTTTTGATCTTGTTGCTCCTCGGTATTATATGGATCCAATGGCAAAAATGGTAGTGAGACTATTATTTACTAAAAGGACTCTAAAGGCTCCACATCACGTCTATTGGATATAGACATGATGTGGAGCCTTTAGAGTCCTTTTCACATTTCAGGTACTGTTGAAGTACAAAATTGAAGCCATGGTATGAAGGTTATTGGTAAAAAGGTGGGGGTGGCTTCTGCTTCACTAACTATCTTCCTGTAATAAATGTGCTTATACTATTAATGATGATCAGATTTGAAATGATAATCAATTGATTAATAGATTAATTGTCCAAGTACTACTATAAACCTAAAATTCAAGCGTAATGGCTTTGCCGAAAGTTGTATCTTCAGAGAAGGTTCTTATGAACTTAAAATAGATGCCCAAGTAATTTGAATGCGGCAACCCTGCAATTTTTCGGCTCGAATTTTAGACTACTTGCCTTGTTTACAATGTGAGTATTCAACCACCTAGGATCTATGATTCAAATATGATTCAACTTGCCCACTGATACGCACCGACTGAGAACAAAACGAACGAAGAATTCCAAATTCGGCAAAATTAGAACGGGCTATTATTATTGTTACATTATTGTTGCCATAATCCAACACATTCTGAGATGTTTTGTGCATATACCAGCATGTGGTAGGCTCAAACCTCGTTAATCCACCAATTATACGCCATAAAATTGAGACTCCTAATTATGGCAGATTATCAAGGTTTCACTGCATATATAATTTATGTATCATAAATTTGTTACCTTTTGCCATTTCATTATCACTTCATAATATTATATAGCACAAATAACAAGGTGTACATACTTCGTTATACAAACTCTACTATACTCTTTAAACTTTCTGAAACCATGAATAGATATACAGTGCCACTTTAAATAGCCTATGGCTAACAAATCCTCACATTAAAAAAGAATACCCGATACCTGATACCTGAAACTATTGTACCTGTATTATCAGGAATACTTTAGGCAGCACTAGCTTTACCTAACAGTCCTGAATATCTCTCATTTTTTCAAATAATTTCCTTATGATTAATACTCATGCTACATATAACCTTGAGAAATAATCTTCTTATTTTTGACAGAATTGGACAAAATTCTGCAAAGAATGAGACGTGGAGGAGACACTGTTTCTCTAACACCTGAACCTTGCTTTTGTCCACCTGGCCCTCCTGGACAAAAAGGTGATAAGGGAAAGCGTGGAAAACGAGGCAAAAAAGGAGCAATGGGATTGAATGGAACAGATGGTGAGAAGGGTGAACAAGGAGACATAGGACCCCAAGGACCCCCAGGACCACAAGGACCACCAGGACAACAAGGAGACAGAGGACCCCAAGGACCACCAGGACAACAAGGAGACATAGGACCCCAAGGACCACAAGGACCACAAGGACCAAAAGGAGGCATAGGATCCCAAGGACCACCAGGACCACAAGGAGGCATAGGATCCCAAGGACCACAAGGACCAAAAGGAGGCATAGGACCCCAAGGACCACCAGGACCACAAGGAGACATAGGATCCCAAGGACCACAAGGACCACGAGGAGAGATAGGGCCCCAAGGACCACCAGGACCACAAGGAGACATAGGACCCCAAGGACCACAAGGACCAAAAGGAGGCATAGGACCTCAAGGACCACCAGGACCACAAGGAGGCATAGGATCCCATGGACCACAAGGACCAAAAGGAGGCATAGGACCCCAAGGACCACCAGGACCACAAGGAGGCATAGGATCCCAAGGACCACAAGGACCAAAAGGAGGCATAGGATCCATAGGACCACCAGGACCACAAGGAGGCATAGGACCCCAAGGACCACCAGGACCACGAGGAGAGATAGGGCCCCAAGGACCACCAGGACCACAAGGTGACATAGGACCACAAGGACCACAAGGACCAAAAGGAGACATAGGACCTCCAGGACCACCAGGACCACAAGGAGGCATAGGACCCCAAGGACCACCAGGACCACGAGGAGAGATAGGACCCCAAGGACCATCAGGACAACAAGGAGACAAAGGACCCCAAGGACCACCAGGACCACAAGGTGGCATATAGGACCACAAGGACCATCAGGACTAAAGTTAATGAAAAGAAAGAAATAAACTATAAAATTTATTTTTCACTATTAATAATCTAATTGTAATCAGTTTAAGAATTTGTGATTGCAGGTATATATGATATTTATTATGATTATTGAGGATAACCTATGAGTAGTAAACGGGTAACACTGCAAAATATCTAAATTGATCTAAATCAAATAAACCGTTACATTAATTGAATTTGGATCCAATATCTTCAAACCATAATTGAAAGGAGTGTCAAAGATAACATTTTGCATTAATTCAAGAATAATTACTGACACACAACCTATAATTATAAGCAGGTACATGTACAAGTAGTGGAATCTACTCAAGCTTTGGAACGTACACAACACTTTGACCTATAGCCATAGAGTCAATGACATGTAGGTTTATTGCAAATATTGCTAAATTTGAACTGCCTATCTTCATAAGATCATATACAATTAGTTAAAGAATCGGTATAATCACCATGCAAGTGAGGTCAATCAATAACCAAATTAAACATGAGTCTCTTAAGTTTAATCAATTACCTTTTTACTTAATGAATTTTCATAGTATCTGATACTGCATGCCTTTGTAGAATTTTATTTATGTACTATACTATTCTCAGTTCAACTTCCAGTATGTTACACCTGCTTATGATTCTTACTATACCATTATTTTTATTAACTTAATTCAATTCAATTACCTATTGGTTTGCCATATACCTACCAGCACAAGGGCCAAACAGAACTATGATAATATTATGAGTTCATTTCTGACTGACCCTCTTCCTGATATCTCCACTACACAGACTACAAACCTCTTCCGCTCCAACACCACACCATCCAAAGGACTTGAGACACTTTCATAGCTTCATAATCAATGCCTCTCGACACCTCATAGTTTCCAATCCAGCTACTCTCAGAATCCCTCATACAATGGATTACACAACACTTTGAACCAAAACACAACACATCTGCTGCTCCCCAGCCACACAACAGGCAAAGCATCAGCCTCCAACAGCAATGGAATCTTTAAGTGACATAGTACCCCAAGGACCACAAGGAGATAAAGGATCAGGGGAGACATAGGTCCCCAATGACTATGTGAACAAAAAGAGGAGTTAATGGGACAACATGTGAAATGCCAAATTAAACAATGGAACCATAGGATTGGAAGATTCAAAACAGAACAAGACATTGGTAATGCTGGTGGAAAAACTCCAATTAGATGGAATAAAACAAATATACAAACATCAGAACTCAAATCAAAGAAAAAAATCAAATAAAGTCAACAATTATAATTTCTATTATTACTGCTAAATTGTTGTAATCATTTTCAGAATATTAATGAAAGCAAGTATTTGATTATTAGTATGCTTATTCTGGATTATAATCTTCAAGTAGTAAACGAGTAACACTGCATTATATTCAAGTTGGTGTAAATCAAATGAACTGTTACAGTAATTGAATTCAGAATCAATATCTTTCAAAAATAATAATTATTAATTGGAGTGTAAAAGATGACATATTGCATCAAAAGTTAATAATAATAACTGACACACAACCTATAAATAGGTAGACATACAAGTACATTGGAACCTCATTTATCCAGCCTTCATTTACCAGCGGCTCAGATTTTCCGGACACCAAGTTTCCAGGGATAGCCATTTACACATTAGCCATTTGGCCTTAGTGGTGAATAATAACAGGCATTAGATAGATAGATAGATAGATAATAATAGACATTTTATTTCAAAGTTTCAAACCATTTGTTGTGTTTCGCTTTCTAGCCAACATGTAGCATAATGAGTAATTCATTGACCTATCATAATGCATTCACTCTCGTTTCAGTTTTCTGAACGTTTCGCATATCCAACCGCCCCTCAGACCCAAAGTGTTCAGATAAGTGAGGGTCCACTGCATTTAGCAAGTGGGGAGGTCAAACTATTGTCTGAGGCTGGACGCAGATGTGGTTGTCAAACCCAAGGTCTTTGCACGCAAAAAACAAATAACATATACAGTGAAACATTTTATAAAGGACACATTGAAACCGGCTAATTTGTCCACTGTAGAGAGGTTGTCTACTCTTCAGAGGTGAAAAATGTATTACTACCTTAGGATAGCCCATTTTTGGTGCCTCCAAACGTGTCCTTTGTAGAGAAGTACTTTCTATGGTGTCCTTCATTCGGAGTGTCCTTTAATAGAGATTCCACTGTGCAAGGGAGTGGAAGACATTTTGCTACAAGAAAAAATGGCAGTTCTATAAACGGAGGTGGAGTAATTAAAAATTCAAATGTTTGATAGTTATTCTCTTTGCCAACAGTGCCCAAGTGACAAATAATGCCATATAGGATATAAACAGTATAAGGTTTTCGTTATGTGATTACTTTTTCTGTGGATTTAAATATAAAATAGCTACTTGTGCTGTATTAAAAATTGGGGCATCCAAAGTCACTCCAGTCGCCCTTTTTCCAACCCACTGGCATTTAATTATACAAACACACACACACACACACATTATATATATATATATATATTTTTTTTTTTTTTATATATATATATATATATAAATTATATATATTAGTGGTGATATACAAAGAGGGGTGAGTAATGATATAACTACACTAATATAACTAACATATTAACAAGAGCCTAATACACAAATTGAATTAAATTTTTGTAGACAAACACTGATCTGTTGGCACAATTGATGAAAGGACTGTGGATCTTGGGACTTTGATCTCAAATGATACCCTACTTCCTTGAGGAATTCCAATGTGTCGTCACCAAAGGCACCTGATGTTTCGATTGCAATCGGGATAAATATGTGGGTAGAAACAATTTCTTCATAAAGGGCTTTCTTTCGTTCCTCAGCACGTCTAGCCACCATGCCTGCCCCTGAAGCCGACACAGTGGAGTAGGACGGGGCAAAGATGTCGCAGCATGTAACATCCCAAGCAAGTGCACGGCCAGACTTCCATGGTACCACTGTGACGCCATCCACTCGTTTCCCGTCTGATCTAAACAAACCCGAGGGTTCTAGGATGGCTGGGACATCAATGGAGGCCAAGGAGTTCTTAATGAGGGTGTTGAGGGCAGCATGTCTAGAATGGCGCCCAGCGCTCCGTCTACAGTGCAGGCCGTGAATACCAGAGGCATCCACTTCTTCACCACACAGGGTGCATTGGTGCGGAGTACAGAGTGGTGTACCTAGCCGGAGACCGACGGCAATCCTCACTGTATCGTCCTCCATCCTCAAGCCGAGGGAGGATATGGGAGGAGCACTTAACCATGCACCGGCCTCTCTTCTCTGGGATGCAAGAAGACGACCTCTGGTAGTTCCGTTAGCTGTGGTTAAAAGAGAGGAAAATGTGGCCTCAACATGTACGCTATCCCAGTTCTTCTGCTTGAAGGCATCGACACCAGAGGGTGGATCCACTGAGTGTCCCTGGGACCACATAGCTAAGGCTTTCACCCTGTATGGACAGGTTGTGCTAGCCATTGAGGAGGGCAAGATTCTCGAAATCAGAGAAGAGGAGCCAGCAGCTGATGCAAGGAAAGAAGAAGTAGCAAGCATGGCAAACCTTCTGATACCGAGCCCCCCCGAGTGAATGGGGAGTGACGCTTGACACCAAGCAACCTCACTGAGGGATACATTACAAATGGCTTCAAGGAGCGATCTTTGGATGGCATCAAGATCACTTAAAAGAGAGTTGACTAAGAAACAGGGTGAAGTGCGGAGGACATACAGAATCTTAGGCAAAGAAAATGCATTCCTCAAAAGACAGAGAGCGTCATGAGAGTGTAACAATTTCAACCTCTCTCCTAGCAACTCTAGGGACTTCTTCTTGGAGGTGAGGACAGCAATAATGCTTCGCTCTCCGCCAATTGGGGCACCCAGGAGGCAGGCATCAGAGGGATGGACGTACTGGAGATGGGGAGATACCTCAAGGATTGAATGTTTTGTATCATTGTCGGCACAGATTACCTCGCTCTTGCTGTGGTTAAGGACTAACCCCAGATCCACACCAACTAGTTCAATCCTTTTGAGGTCAGCGATAACATCATCAAGGCTTCCCCCTATGGTGCCATCGTCCAAATAGAATAATCTGAGATCAGACTTCAAGGACAGAATAAGCTGGTGAATGGTTAGGCTGAAAAGGAGAGGGCCAAGAGGATCCCCCTGCTGTACACCCTCTGCCGATTCAATGATATTGTTCCCGAAGAAAAGTAGCGAGGGTTGATTGTAGGCAGAATGAACTAAACGATAGAGACTGGGGACTTGACACAGTACTGATTGCAGCATCTTGTCTCTCCTCAAACAGTTAAATGCATTACGGAAGTCCACTTTGAGGAGCAGATGGCCAGGTTGGAGATTGTGGACAAAATGACGAGCAGCATGCACAGCTGCTTCGGCTCCCAAGCGAGTCCCAAAACCTAGTTGCAAAGGGGCTAAGTGACTTCCCATCTCGTCTCTGATGGCACTGCTAGCACACTTGGCTACCAATCTTCTGAGGACACATCCTACTGCAATTGGCCTAATGCCCCCAGAACTCTTGTTAAGTGCGACTAAGGATGCCCCGAAGAGGTAGGGTCTTGCCTCCTGTAGGACATTGCCATTGATGACAAAGTTGGTAAAGTGGGTTACGGCATCCAACAAGTGGGTTGCACCCATTCCAGATCTGCTCAGTAGCAAATCTTTGAGGTGTTGAGGTCGAAGACCGTCAGGGCCTCCGGCTGATCCAGCTGGAAAGGACCTGATGGCATCAATGACATCAGATGAGGTTACCTCCATACCAATAGAGTATATATATATATATATAATATAGCATTTGTTACCATAGAAACAGTAATACTGTACTGCAATTTTATAATGTATAAAGTGCTAGCAACAGTATAAAGTGTTAGCAACGGATGCTATAATGGTTAAGACATGGACACTCGGGCATTATGACATATAAAATACACTCGCCGTCGGGACTCAGTATTTTATGTCATAATGCCCTCGTGCCATGTCTTAACCACTAAATATAGATGAATTAGTACACACATAAATGTGGTTCTATATAATATAATACATATTTGAGTCATTCTGTACATGTGTCTGTGGGCTGACATGTTGTGGGACAAGTGTGTGCGTGTGTGTGTGTGTGTGTGTGTTGCACGTTCTCGTTTTCCCATAATATATATATCATTTACTGTATTTTGAGTAGGAAATTTCATATTCAGTAAGGTACCAGTGATTGGATATGTGAAAACGATCAATTCAGCACATTTACACAAAATTCTACATAATTTATATGTGTTGAAACATTGCTTTTATAGAATCAATAAACATAATTCACTCCATTTGTAAAATGGAAACAAAATAAAACGAATAAATAGGAGTTGGAGGACCACCAGGAACGCCAAGATCAACAGGAGTGTAAGGAATACTATAGGACTATATAGTGATCATCATAACACAAACACTTCATGCATATCTGAAATATAAACCACCTGAAATAACTATATAATCATAATGAAATACAATCAGTAATTATAAATTATCTGTATATTGATTAGTAATCAGAACACAAACCAAATAAATGGCACATAATGTAACAAAAACATGCACGTGAACATCAATGGAATAGCATGAACTTTTGCAGTAAATATAAGGTATTTTCCACCAAGGAAGGCTTATATATTGTATTTAATGTCATAACTATAATCATATATTTAAGATATTATAATATCGGCAATGAACAGGTTATACTGTTACTTCAATCTCATTTATAAAAAATATTCAGATTCTTTGAATTCATAGAAGTACATCCCTGAATTATCAACAGTTGGTGTAATCACAAATAAGATGTGGAGATCCTGGTCAACTATATCCCTGTTGGCATCCTCCAACACCTTAGAGCCATTTATCCTCCACCCTAAAGTGTACATAGAGGGCAGTAAATCCACAGAGTACTGCAGGCACAAATCACTACCAGTGGCTACCTCCCCGAGGTCAGTACCCTCAGTACATACAGAGATGGTCAACTTGAGAACAGGAACTGTATAAGAGATTAGAAAGCAAAGTACAGAGTATACCGCTAATGGGCACATGTTGACATGACATAAAAATGTGACATTCAATCATTAAATTATTGAGTGAAGCACCTCAGTGAAGAAAGCACAAAGCATATGCGTGATGGAGGGAGGGAGAGGGAGAGAGAGAGTATATATGAGAGAAAAATCCTACAGTATATACAGTAGAGATGACGTTGAAAAAAAGTAAGTACATCTTCTACTGCATACACAGTTTATATGTACGCACATAAGCACTGAATGAGTACATGCTGAGTAGCAGGATAACTACCTGTACAGTTGGACACAGACAGTGACTGCAGGTCCTGTGCAAGAAGAGAAATGACATTGAAAACACATCACATTGGAGTGGATGAGTTTACAACCTGGTTGTTGCCTAGAGCGTGATGTCTACAACTAAATTGCTCCCGCTTTACATAGTCCAAAGTTAAAATCAAATACAATTACCTCTACAAAGCTGTATATGTATATAGACTGACATTTTGCTACAATCATGTTTCAAGCAGTACTGACATGACCATCCCCCCAGTCACATGCACTGTACATACAGACATACCTGCAATGTACATGTCAGTTCCTCATCACCACAAGCTGCAGTAGTGGCTGACACTGGAAATATAAACAATCTGTAGATACAATATTGGGACACTACATATAATAATAAGGTGTAGTCTTAGAATATATATATGCATAAGTACATGTTACACAGTGTACATAATATACATATTGGATGATAAAGTTAATGGAATAGTTACTATGCATCATAAGGATGTTTGTTGGATCATATCCATATATTTTACCATATGTTTACATTTTCTGCATATGTAGGGGTTTTAGCAATTTACTTGGCATATACACACAAAAGTATTGTCCAGGTAAAAATAATGTAAATGTCTGGTGAGATTGACATGTTGAGTTATCAAAATTAATCAAGGTTGTACTTGTTGTGCACATTGCATACTCATCTATTTTCCATCAGCGGAGTAGGTGGGCAAAGGGCACAATATACTACAGCGGACACTCAATGACATTAATCCCCCACATCTGGTTGAAAGTTTTCACTGAGTGTTATGGATTGCGAGTGGTGTAAAGGAATAGTGATCCTCCTTAAACGTAGAGTTCATGTATGAAACACAAGGTGGTACAGGTATCCGGAGTGAAATGGAACAAAATGGCTGCCTGATTCACTTCACAGTCAGGAATGTCATACCATTTACAAACACCGCTAGATTGGCAGTATACACTACACCAAACATACACATGTTACAAATACAATACACTAAAGGGAAACAACACTCAACTATAAAAAGTATAAATGTAAAACATTCAGTGAGTTGCTGTGAGATTTCAACATTCAAGGGAATGAAATTGGCACAAGACTCCTACACTGAGTGTCTTACAACTCAGTGTAGAAATCGAAGTATTCTTGACACCTTAGTCAGCATAATATAAGCTGTGATAGATCACTAATTAAACGAACCAATTATTACCACCCAAAGGGGCCAGTTGTCTAGATTACGTCCTTGGGTTGATTTGTTTACACATTGCGTGAAATCCAAATAAGGATTGTGGACAATGAGTCAGAGATCAATTTCAATCATGACTGTCACACACACACACACACACACACACACACACACACACAGTCATGCATACAGTTACAACAGGTATACTGGCATTCGTGACAATATAAATGCACACAACACGAACTCAAAGAATTGAGAGTTATCCATAGTCTTTAATGCTGTACATCAATCTGTACACTGTGTTTATAAAAAAACTACACTGATGATTACTGTGTAAACAGTACCCCAACAGATGCTAGCAATAGCAGCAGCACACTACTGAGAGAGCTATGGCATTGAAGTCTTGTGGGATTATTTAAACACCAGCGCACACACGCACGCACGCACAGACCAATTGCAAGTAAAAAGGACCTCACAGTTAACTGGCAACCTATATTATACATACCTGGTTCCTGAGTCTGCCCACGACAGCGCTACTGACAATTTCTCCTCTAGGGGCTACAATGTTGAGCGTCAGGATAACAACTACACTGACATTCGCCTTTCTGCGAAAGGTGCACCCACTGACGTCCACCGGGCCCCATGCACTCTCCTGACGGGGAACAGGTCCTCCTCGCCTGGGAATTGGGATGTAACCTCGATCATACTAGCAAGTGAACAATGTACGGATTCCGTATCACCCGGCCGAGCGGTGAAGCAGAGGACCGTTCTAACTCGGAAAATAGATCTACGGGACAACAAATTGAAGTATTCTGCAGGGGAGAAAGATCGAAAAACGTGAAAAGTTCCTTCGCTTCTTCGTTTTATCGAATTGATGACTACAAAAAACCTCACATCGCTCATTGAAACAATCAGCAAAAAATGGCTGCAACGTGCCGGATGTTCGTAAGTAAAATGGCGCCAATATAATTACCACAAACCCACACTGCTCCACATTCAGCAATTGCAATAGTAAGGAGCTTGTTAACTGTTCACTCCAAATTCACAATAGATTTATTGCATTATTGATATGCACATGACAAACTCTGCACTCACACTGAGATACAATTGGCTAGCTATGTGAATTACGTATGCCTATGAATATTGTCAGTACAGTCATGAACACAATTGTTATTTTTACAATATTTTGGGAATTCACTAATAAGGACACGTTGATTGCTCGTTTTGCCTACAATCTGTCCCCTATAGAAGGCACCTACAACCAGGTCTCAGTCTGCCGCAAACCAAAGCGTAGAGAATATGTTCACAGGTCCCCTGGCATGGTGCACAGCCATCATAGAAGATCTGTCCTCTGATAACGTTCTGGATTGAAATTCAGTATTGTGTGCCCATTGTGACAATTGTTTTCACTGACAGCAGGATCATTGGGAAGAGAACTCCACAATGCGATGTGGAACCTCCTATATTCATTCTTCCCACATAATCTCAGCATCACAATTTCCCTGTGTTACCCTATATCATACAAACATACTTAAATAAATGCTAACCACAAACCACATAACCAGCCAGAGTCTGCTGGGGTTCTTGAAGGGTCTTCATGTAGATAAAATGCAGGTTTAAATAATTTGCCAGGCATGCAATGTGCCTTTAGATAATAAACTGATATCACTTGCGACACTCCTTGAGGGCGATGCTGATGCAGTGAATTAAACACACATTGAATTTGGAAGGATTTCCAGGCTACCACCTGGAGAGCAGAATGTAACTTCCACCTACTTGATTCTAACTGGAGACCTACCTTACTTGCACCTCCATTACTTATTTGAAAGAGGAAAGGCTGTCAGTTGGAAACAGTTGAGTCAGTGAGCAGATTTGGAGTCCTCCTCCTGTATTCAGAAATACTCATAACTCCAACTCGGACAACTCAAAGACCTTCAACGAACACAGTATAGTATAATATATAGACAGTCATACACAATGTTCAGCCTTACCAATGATGAGGAGAGAGCAAAAGTGAGCTCCAAATTAGTGTAGGAAAAGAGACAGTCGTCCCACATATGTGAGTCTTGATTGGTAATTGCTATGAACTTTGTGAAGCGATATGCACTCTTAATAGCACCAAAAAGTCATGATACAAAGGTGAATACACTGAGTGATGATCTCCTTAGTACCAAAATGGTATAATACTAAGGATGAAATGATACAGACAGAATCCTCATACAAATATTATATACATGCACTGTCTATCTAACACGTGCACAACGTCAATGAATATGAACTGGACATACTCAATGTCATGGACGTGCAAAACTGTTACATACACATATGACAAGAAGCCACACAAGTTAGATAGCTGACCATCCCACCATAATGGGAGGCCACACAAGCGAGCTTGTTGACCCTCACATCTGATGGGAGGCCACACAAGTGAGCTTGTTGATCCTCACATCTGATGGGAGGCCGCACAAGTGAGCTTGTTATCGGGGTGGTTATGCTATGACAATATGCTCATTGCGCGCAGTGTTTTACTAAGTCAATATGCTCATGGTAGTGTTTTAATAAGTCAATATGCTCATGGTAGTGTTGTACGGGCATGATGGTATGTTGCCTCCAGTTAACCAAACTTGTTCTTAGCCTTCCAGGAGAGTCTGATCTCTATAATTCTTTTCACCATTGAATGTTTTTAAATACTTGCTTATAATATTGCTATAATATTTGAAATGACAAATGTATATGCATTCACATGTAGCACCCATATTGATATAAGCACAACATATCACACACATATTATACAAGAAAATCTATCAATTGTCTATCAATGATCTGTTCAGATACAAAGTCTCACTGGTTATCAATCAGTAGATCAACTAACATGGAACGCATCATCGATTACAGGGACATTATACATATCATAATTAGAGTGTGCTTGTACTCAAATTATAAACCATCTGTACTTAAAGGCATAAAATTAGATAGACCGGGAGTGAGGTGATAAGTATCATACCCTTATGATCAAATGTGCTATGGTGCTACATTGATTGCACTCAGAGTTTTGAACATAGACTGCAAATTACTTGATTGTGGTTAAATGGCTCGATATCGGGATGATGGCTCCTAAAAAAACAGGTTAGTTTCTCTCTCCAACATTGGTCCTGGAAAATTACTTTAATTTCTTCAACAATTCACATTGTTCTTTACAGGAGAGCTGGTAGGGTTATTACTTCTAATCACCACTGCACATGCATGTGTATGCATGTGTGTATGCATGAATGTGCATGTGTGTGCATTTGAACATTCATGAGAGTGTGTGCATATAATATAATACAGATAGTGGAAAGAGTGGTTTTACTACAAGGTTTCCCTTAATTGATTTATCATGCAGTCAAGTAAGGATTCTATATTTAGTTAGTCTGCACATTGTCAGGCATGAGTGCATGCATATGCTATGTAAAGTTGCATGATTCAGCACAACAATATTAGCATGCAACAACAAAAATTATTGTCAAATCAAATTATCAGAATGTTATTGCAAGTGCATGTTTACACAACAGGTCACTAACCATGTTAACATGCAATCGTGCAAGCACACATGGTGTGATTCGACATGAGAACAGGATGTTTACTGCTTCAGTTAGAAACCTACCATACGTGCATGGACCATATAAGTCATAACATAATATATGACATAACATAATAACATACAACACAGGAAGGATTGAAGTACGTATTATAGTACATAGTTCAGATAATTATGTACAGCAAACTTGAAAGGGATACAGTGTGCATATCAAGATTCAGCTCAACTAGAGGATGACAAACCACATTGGTTCATTCATGTGGTGATGGAAGCCTTCTCTTGAGGAACATTGGCAGGGGAGTGTAGAGAATAACTCTCTCACACAGTATCTAACCAAATACAGACAGGAGGAAGACTTGGTAGTGCAAATGTACAGATACTGTACACATATCCTAGAGAGAAAATGAATTAACTTAATATAATATATTGGCTCAATTTCATATATCGTGACATTGAAAATCACCAACTGTGGAATATAGCTTTATAAATAACCAGTCCACTATGACAGGAATGCTATAAAATAGTACGAGGAATTTGACTTGTGCTTTGGACGTGTGCAGTGTATACATTGTCAATGAATATCATTGAAAGTGGGTGTGTCCTCCAAGTGGCTATTAAATTAGTCTGCTCTGCTGTGGTTACCACAAACTAGCACTAACAAACTGAGTGTGTTGGCTGGAGCTACAGTTATGGTCCCAAACGTTAAGGTCTTTCTACAAGTGGCTCTTTTGTGCTATGTGGTGACTACCAGTATCGGGGGTGGCATTGACTTCCAAAAGGCATTGACCATACTTCAGAAGGAAGTGGAGAATCTCAAACAGCAGTCTAAAGAAGAGATAGCTGCACTGGTGACTGAAATCAAGTTACTTCATCAGAAGAATGAACAGCTGGAGAAGAGGTTAGAGCAAATTGAAGCCGAAGGTTAGTTGCACTGAGATTCTAATCTATTAATCAGTATAATATAAGTACAATAATACAAGTTTCCAGTTTGTCACTTACTGTCACAGTCACAATTTAGTACTTATTTGTCTCAAGCAACTACCCTGATACTGCAGATCCAAATGTGGGGTGTGTTAAGGCATACATGTGTGGGTGGGTGTATGTGTGTTTGTGTGCATGTGCAGGTGTGTGTGTGTGTGTGTGTGTGTGTGTGTGTGTGTGTGTGTGTGTGTGTGTGTGCATGTGTGTGTGCATGTGTGTGTATGTGTGTGCGTGTATGTATGTGTGCATGTGGGAGTGCATTGATACACTGGATGTACACACAGTGAAGGTATTAGGCCAAAATGCACCCTTGTCTTTCAAGTAGGGTTAAAGTCAGATTACATTAACAGGGTTCAGATTAGAGTAATTTGAAACAAGCTGTGTGTGCATGCGTGTGTGTGGTCACAGAGATTGGATATACATGTTAAACTTTGGTACATATGTGTGTACACAAATTGCGCTATAATTGTTGCTATGGTGTGTATATGAATGGAGTACATTGAGAGAGGGGTACACATTGTATTATTACATTAATTTTGTGGCCCTTTACCATTTCATTTTAACTTTATACAATTATTACTATATATAAAAGCACAATTAACACATGGATACACTATACATAATATATAAATGTAAATCATATATACACATAATTTTATTATATACAAATTTCTACATTTGGGATTCTTGGGATTCCTGAACCTGTATTATCAGGAATCTTTTAGGCAAATTATTAGCAGTCCTCTGATAACTCTTATTTTGAGATAATTCCCTTAATTATTAATACTCACGTTACACATATCCTTCAAAATAATCTACTTGTCTTCAACAGAATTGGACAAACCTCTCCAAAGAATGAGACGTGGAGACACTGTTTCCCCAACACCTGAACCTTGCACTTGTCCACCTGGACCACCTGGACCACCTGGTAAACCTGGATCAAAAGGTGAAAAGGGACAGCGTGGACATCGAGGCAAAATAGGAGCAATGGGGTTGAATGGGACAGATGGTGAGAAGGGTGAACAGGGAAATACAGGTCCCCAAGGAATGGGTGGACAGAAAGGTGAACCAGGAGTAAAGGGATTGCAAGGACCACCAGGAATTAAGGGGCCAATAGGTGGACCAGGACTCAATGGAACCAAGGGAGAAAAGGGTGAACAAGGAGATCAAGGAGTTAATGGAACAAAAGGTGAACATGGAGAAAAAGGACAACCAGGAAATGATGGACAGAAAGGACCAGAAGGACTGAAAGGACCAGAAGGACCACCAGGACCAAAAGGAGACATAGGACCCCAAGGACCACAAGGAGATATTGAACCAAAATGCCTAGGATCGAAAGGACTACCCAAATCAAAGGGAGGAGAGGAAGAAAATGATAAAGTTAATGGGACAACAACTAAACCGCTAAACAACGGAAACAACATACAAGGATAGCAGTAATCACGGGGAATGTACTAATGATTATCGACAAATTTATATAGTACAATTATTGGATCTGAAATTAAAGAAATGTAATGAATAAAACTAATGATAAATTTTCCACTACATTAGTTCTTAATTGTTGTAATCAGTTGATAAATCAAGATCAAGATATGTGACATTATTCCGGATAACCTATGAGTAGTAAACAGGTAACACTGCATAATATCTAAGTTGAACAAAATCAAATAAACCATTGCAGTAATTGAAATCAGAATCACTATCTTTCATCATTAATTAATTGGAATGTCAAAGGTAACAAATTGGATCAAAAGTCAAGAATAATAACTGACACACAACCTATAAACAGATACAAATACAAGTACAGTGAATTCTCGTTAATCCGCCACCGCTTTATCCGCCAAACCTTTTTATCCGCCGTAGTTTTCGGGTACCAATTCATATTGTATGCAATTGCTGTTAATGTAATCCGCCATCCGCCTAATCCGCCTCCGCCACTAATTGGTACGCTTACTTCCGCTTTTAGTACGTGTTACTTAACACTTAATCCGCCAGGCGTCAGTCTTGCTATTAGAAACTACTTGATTATGGCCACTAAACGTTCGAGAACAGAGTTGACTATCACCCAGAAGCAGGAGATATGTACGTACAAAGAGAAAAACACAAAGGCAACACAGGAGCAACTTGCAGACCATTTCTCGAAGCAATGGAAGACATCTATCGCTAGGCGGACAATCGGGGACATTTTGAAGAGAAAGGCTGATTGGGATGTTCACAAGGCACACCAAATTAAGGTGAAGCGAATGAGGAAGCCGAAGTTTGAAGCTGTTGAAGAGGCGCTCGGAATGTGGTTTCAAGGAATGCAGGCGAAAAAAGCTATCATTACCGACGCTATACTACTCGAGAAAGGCAAGTATTTTGCCGAGCGCCTGAACTGTGAGGAGTTCGTAGGATCGTCAGGTTGGCTCGGTCGTTTCAAGTCAAGGAATGGGATTTCCCTGAAGCTACTACATGGAGAAGGAGCCTCTATTGATTCCAGTGTAGCTTTGAACGGAAGGAGCGAGCTTCGTAAGGTAACGAGTGCGTATGACCCGCAAGACATCTACAATATGGACGAAACGGGGTTGTTCTACCGAATGCCTCCTAGTAAAACTTTAGCCCAAGGTCCTCGGCAAGGTACTAAGCAGTACAAAGATAGAATAACGCTGGCCTTGTGTACCAACAGTGATGGTTCAGATTCTTTTAAGCCACTGGTCATTGGGAAAAGTGCTCGACCACGTTGCTTTAGAGACTTCCATCCTGGTGCTTATGTGATGTACTATAACAACCAAAAGGCATGGATGACCAGATATATTTTTAGTGAATGGCTGCATCATTTTGATGATTACATCACAAGAAAGAAAAATAGACCAGTACTGTTACTTCTCGACAATGTTGCAAGTCACTTTCCATCAAATGTTGATGACCTGAAGTGTGTTAAACTACACTACTTACCGCCTAACACCACAAGTCAGCTACAACCATTAGATGCGGGGATCATCAAGGCCTTCAAAGCATGGTACCGTCGATCTCAGTTAAAACGCCTCATCCAATTACTTGAGGATGGAAAAAAACCAGATATCAACCTTAGAGAAGCCCTTTGCTATATTGCAGTAGCCTGGAAGACTATCTCCACTACAACAATAAGTAATTGCTGGAAACATACAGGAATTATGTCCACAACGATTGAAAATTCTGAGTCAGATTCGCTAGCTGAAGAGAATGATCTTAGCATACTCCTCGACACAGGTAGTAGAATCTACTGAAGCTTTTCAAAATCTGATCTCTTATGATCATAAGCATGTCAACTCAACGTATACAACACTTGCATAGACCTATAATTATATAGAGAGTCAATGAAATGTAGGTTTATTGCAAATATTGCTAATTTAAAATTTGAACTGCCAAAATCAATAATCAAATTGTTCATAAATCTCTCTAGTTAATTAACTATAATATTACTCATTATTTACTTATTAATTTTCACAATAATAATAATATGTATTTCATTACTCAACATTACTGTAATAATAATAATAAAAAGTGTGTATGTATATGAACATTTGAATGATTCACAATGTATATACAAACTTAATGCACCGTTATTGAAAAATGAATATGAATTAGTACACACAAACACATGATTGTGCACGTGTGTCATGGACATTCGAAAGTGAAATGGCGCAAGTATAATTACCACTATCACCACACCCTGCTTTACAATCGGACATTTAGTAGCAAGAAATTACTACTATTCCCTCTAAATGGATGAATTGTGTGCACTTCCCAGTTTTTGATTTAAAGCAGTATAGCAAGGAAAAGTAGATCCTATACACAATCCTGTAAAACAGATGACTCTGTAAGAGGATGAAATAGGTATATTGCATGAAATAAAGTTTGATTAGAATAAAGTGAGTACAAAACTCTATCATAATAATAGAATAAATACAAAACAAACCGTCCGTGTCTTAAGGCAATACAGTGTTGTATGCCTTGTACAATAATATTATGTGTGCACAATTATAGTAGCAGGGCAGAAGCAGCACGCACTGTGGTGCTCTACATGGCAGACTAATGGATTTGGTTGTTTGGTTGAATGCCACATGGGAAAGCAGCCAAGTCACTTGTTTAGGCCTACATTTGGACATATTATGTATAGGACACTGTTCCCGATATAGATCAAATATTACTCCAGGGACATTATGACATGTGAAGAATTTGTTTCGTAATTGTTATTCATTACTCATTGATATTCATTGTCTTTTACCTTTGCTGTAGTAACAAATCATCTTTGTTGTGGTTGGTCTTAGCGGATGATACCTTTCATATTTCCGTCATGACTGTGCAATTCCAGCGGACCATATATCTCACAAACGGGAATGTCATAACAAAAACACATACCATTTTGTGAAGTTAACTCTGAGGTGTAAAACGTAAAATGAAAATCCGTACAAATGGGACATAGTATTCGGTCGCTTTTGGGTACTCACAAAAGAGCAGTTATGGGACAAAATCACCTCATTTAAAACATGTTGAAATAACGTTAATAAAGAATTAATACAATATTAATATGCAACAGTATAATATATTTAGTACACAATCTTCGGCCTTACCACTAGCGAGGGGCAAGCAGAAGTGAGCTCCAATTTAGTGTAGGAACAGAGACAGTCGTCGTACATGTGCAGGACTCTATTTGTCTTGCAGACATGCCAACTCTCATGCATTATGGGTGGAACTCACACATTCAGTGCTGATCTCATGCTCTCACACAAGCATAAGCATTATCTCATGCATTGCCCTGTGATATTATTCATTGTTAATGAGCATAACACTTTAAATTGAGACACAGATCATGATATTATGTGGCTTCAATTTGTTGGTAAGTTTTTCCCTATTGAGTGTATAGTGTCGACACAGCAAAGAAATACCACTATGACTTATAACAGGGTGCACAGTACTAAGAATTATTGGTAATACTTTTGCATTTTTTGTAAATTAAGTTAAACTTATAAGCTATGTATCGTACTTTGTATACCTTCATTGTAATGTTCATAGTCAATTTATTATCCTGAGTTTGATAATCTATACTTGCGCACGCTGGTATGCCACTTCAAGGGGTGGGCATCAACATGTCTCACTCCTAAACCATGCAATCTCACTCATTTTGGAGACATGGAAAAACTGGTTGGCATCTCTGGGCCTGTCACAAATATGTCAAAAGGTATGTCTGAGGAACTACATGTGAGAATTGATCATGGAGTTTGAACTTAGGAGACTTGTTCATTGATAATATAATGGCTATGGCTACTGGGCGATGATATCCTTAATACAATAATGGTATAATACTTACATAATGCATGTGTGCAATATCAATGTACACACACAGGACATACTCATGCATGGATATGCAGTGAATACAAGAAATTGCCACAATTTTTTTTCAAAGAATGTGGTGGATAAACAAATTTGGCTGATTAACCGGATATTCATTGATACGTGTACATTATATTGGTATTGAGAAATTGTGGAAGATTAAAGTGTTGGCAAATAAAGTGGTTGCGGATTAATAAGAACTCATTGTTCCACATTGCTACACACATAACAAGAAGCCAACCAAGCTAGATTGTAGACCTTTGCATCCATAGTGTGCAGCATTAAAGGTTACTTAACCCTCCCTGTAATGAAGTTCTACAACTACGGACAGCTGTATGCTGTGCTCATGTTTTGTTGTCTCTTTATTTGTGATCTTAATATGTTTGCTTCTTTGCAGATAATAATAGGGGACCTCACAAGTGAGCTTGCTAACAATCACATCTGATGGGAGCAATGGAGCTTGTTTTCTTGGAATCACAACACATGTTACAAGAGGTCAAACAGATAAGCTCGGAATTATCCCAATCAGGCAGCTGGCTGCACCATGAACTTGTTGATCAATCACATACTGAATACTGCACAGTGCTGTGGTGTACCAGCTCTGAATGTGTACTAGTATATTAATGAATACAGTTAAAGTGAACAATGGATGGAGTTTATGGTCAAATTTAACTGAGATCTGCACTCCATGTGTGACTTAGCTTATGTGGGAACACAATATGCAGTACACATTTGATGGATTGTACGTACTAATGGGAATATATATTCACAGAAAAACTTCTGTTCTTTGACATGAGTCACATATAGTACATAGCAATCGGGATACAGTAGCAATAGAATGTGCTCTAACAAACTGACATTTCAGCTGAATCGGATATCATTGCAATGTTTGAAGGAGGGCAGGGTAAGGATCATAACTTATTTAGGTATAACGTATTAGCGAGAACGTCTATGTAAGCATAATATATATATTTGAATGTCACGCCAATTAGAGCCACTATTCGAGTAAATGAAAGTCAGGTGGTTTCAGAGTACTATTGTTATGTTCTTGAACATTTTAAAATATATAAAATATATAAATACGTTAATAGTAAAGAATCTACATTGCAACGGCATGATCAGAAATCAATTGCAGAACATAATGACCCATGTGGATAACACATAATGTAACAATAACATGTGAACATGAAACGGCATGAACGTTGGAGTAAAGTGTTTCCCCTAATTACAAGGAAGGCACAAAATAATATATATATTATAGATATTTATATGTATGATGATATGTTTGATGTTATGACATTAATCATAATAAAATATTTAAGATTGTACGTACATACATATAATATGAATATATATCAGCAATAAACATACATACTACACTCAATACGTACATATATTATTCAATATGTGCAAGGTTTTACTGTTTCTTCAATCTCATCCATCAACAATTCAGATTCCGTCAATTCACAGGAGAACAAATTGAACCCTGAATAATCAACAGTGGGTGTAGTCACAGTTAAGATGTGGAGATCTTGGTGGACTACATCCTTGATGGAATCCTCAAATGCCTTAGAGCTACTTATCCTCAACACTAAAAGTGTACATAGCGGACATTCAGTCTACAAAACACTGCAGGCACAAATCACTATACCAGTGGGTACCTCCCCTCAGTACATGCAGAGATGGTCAGAGAACATGAGGACAGAGACTATTATAAGAGAATAGAGAGAAGGTAGAGAGTATACTGCTAATGGACACATGTTGGCATGACAAGAGAATGTGACTACTCATACAGTACATACAGTACATAATGTACATAGCATATTCTCTGTACTATGTGTCTGCAGAGATGAATATATGTACAAGTTTGTTGCCTTGATCCACAAAGAGTCGAGCTAGAGAGAAGAGTTGAACCTTCAGTTCAGTAGTGAAGTACTGGTAGCAGCTACTGGAGAGGTTGAGTGCACTGGTACTGCTATCATTGACATTCTGCTAGATGGACCTGAGTGCAGTTGAGGACTAAGTGAGAGAGAGTACACATTATCACTGTTACCCACAATAATGACTTAAAAGTGAGGACATCTTCTACTTATACACAGGTACCGTACATACACAAGTACAGAATGAGTACATGCAGAGTAGCAGAATAACAGCCAGTACAGTTGAACACAGACAGTGGCTGCAGGTCCTGTACAAGAAGAGAAATGACATTAAAAACACATCACATTGCAGTGGATGAGTTTACAACTTGGTTGTTGCCTATAGTGTGATGTCTACAACTAGATTGTCCCCCACAGTGATGCCATGGTTACAGCTAGTTGTTGACAAAGTGTGAGGTTCAGTTTTTAAGCAGCCTTCACATATCAATATGCTCACAGACCAACATTTTGTCAAAGACTGCTGAGCAGACAGTTTACTTTCACTAATGAGAACAAGAACGTTCTCTCTACTTTGGAAGGTGCACCCACTGACGTCCACCGGGCCCCACTCTCCTGACGGGGAACAGGTCCTCCTCGCCTGGGAATTGGGATGTAACCTCAGACTAGCAAGTGAACAATGTACGGATTCCGTAACACCCGGTGAAGTAGAGGACCATTAATCGAACTCGGAAACTAGATCTATTGGACAACCGTGATCTTGAAGTATTCTGCAGTGAACGAAGATCGAAAACGTGAAAAGTTCCTTCACTTCATCTTCGTTTTACCGAATTTATGACTACAAAGAACCTCGAATCACTCCTGGAAAGCCATAACAATCAGCAAAGAAATTTAATGGCCGTAACATCCCAGAGGTTCGAAAGTAAAATGGCGCTAATATAATTACACCACCCACACACTTTGCATCACATTCGGCCATAGCGAGGAGCTTATAACTGTTCACTCCAAATTTACAATAGATTTATTGCATTATTGATTTGCAAATGACAAGCTCTGCACTCACACTGAGATAATAATAAATATTATATTGACTATATGAATTACATTTATGTATGCTTATGAATCTTGTCAATCATGAACACAATAATTATAATTTTTGCAATATTTTGGGCATTCACGCGGGAGGACACATTGGTTGTTCCTTTTGTCCACAATCCTGAACCTGTCCCTTAGGCCACCCACAACCAGGTCTGCAAACCAAAGTGCAGAGAATAATATTATATGGGGATGTTCACAGATCCCCTGGCATGGTGCACAACCATCATAGAAGATCTGTCCTCTGATAATGTTCTGGATTGAAATTCAGTTACTGTATTGTATGCCCACTGTGACATTTGTTTTCACTCACGTCACAGTAGGATCCTTAGGAAGAGAACTTCAAAATGCAATGAAAAACTTCCTTAATTTGTCATTCTGCATTATCTCAGCATCACAATTTACCTGTAATCACGTCAAACATTATTATACAAACTTATATAAATCCTAACCACAAACTACATAACCAGACAAGTTCTGCGGGGGCTCCTGAAAGGTCTACGTGTAACTTGATTCTAACATGGAGACCCGCATTACTTGCTTGAAAGAGGAATGTCTGTCAGTTGAAAACGGTTGAGTCAGCAATAAGATTTGGAGTCCTCCTGCACAAATGGCAATAAAGGTATTCAGAAACACACACAACTGCATCTCAGCCGACTTTTTTAGACGAAGACTTCAATGAAAACAGCAATAAAGCAGGCTAATAGAGGCAAGGTTAATTGTATTTGTAATCTGTAATCTGTTTATAATATTATTCATGTGATAGTATAATATATAGCCAGTCATATAAACTAAGTTTGATCTTACCGCTAGTGAGGGGAGAGCAGAAGTGAGCCCCAATTCTGTGTAGGAACATAGACCGTCGTCCCACATGTGAGTCTTGATTTAGCTTGTCTCAAATAAGCAAGAAGGGATGACTGAGGAACTACAAGTCAGAATTGTATTGGCAGTTTGAACTGAGGAGACGTGTTCAATGGTAAGGGCTATGAACATTGTGAAGCAATATGCACTGTCAATAGTTGCCGTAACACAGAATGCATGATAAAAAGGTAGATTAACATCATACACCATACAAATACAGGCACTGTCTATCGCAACACATACACATATGCGATGTCAATGCACATACTCACGACATGCTCATAAACAACACTGTTACATTGTAGACCATTCTATAATTATATAATGGGAGACCACACAAGTGAACTTGTTGACTATCACATCTGATAGGAGGCCTCACAAGTGAGCTTGTTATCAGGGTGGTTATGCTATGACAATGGATTAGCTCATTGCAGTGTTGTACTGTACTGGCATGACAGTATGTTGTCTCCAGTTAACCAAACTTGTTCTGAATTTATCCTTTCAGGACAGTGTGATCCCTATATCCTTCTTTTCATCATTGAATGTTTCAAAGTACTTGTTTATATACAGTGCTAGCAATAATATTTGGAATGACAAATAAGCATGTGATAGTATAATAATATTCACATGCACACACTCATACTAAAACAAGCACTACATATCACACACATTTAAGAAGATCTATCAATGATCTATATATCTATCCATCTATTCAGATACAAAGTCTCACTGGTTATCAATCAGCTTATCGATAGACATCAGACACATCATCTGTATAGTACAGGAACAAGCACACAAGGTGTAATTCGACAAGAGAACAGGATGCTTACTGCTTCAGTTGGAAACCCACATGCATTGACATTTATAAATCATCAATTAGTAATCTACCTACCCTGTTCCTCCACTCACTGTTTGACACAAATGAACAATTGATTGAGAACGAAAATGGGAGATAGCAGATACATGACATTGTCTTGTATCCTCCCCAAAGTGCACGAATTCATAACTATAAATGTAAGTTCCACTTGTATACATGTGTGTGTGTGCATTTGTTTATGTTTGTGTGTATGTGAATGTGTGTGTCTTCCTCCCTGTGTGTTTGTGTGCACGTCTGTGTGTTACGTGTGTGTCATGTGTTTACACAATAACATGTGGATCACTTACATAACAAAGTTATCATGCAAATATACAATTCGGATTAATCAATGTATAAATCTGTCCTTAACCGTGTACAGCAATCTTTGAAAGCGATAGAGCTAGAGTGTACATACCAAACTCAAATAGAGGATGACAAACCACTTTTGTTCATTCATGTGGTGATGGAAGCCTTTATTCTATTGAGGAAAATTGACAAGAGAGTGTATAGAATAATTCCCTCACACAGTGTCCAACTAAACACAGACAAAGGAAGACTTGACACAGACATGGACATTGGCAATGAATATCATTAAAAGTAGGTGAGTCCTCCAAGTGACTATTAGATTAGTCTGTTCTGCTGTGGTTACCACAAAAACTAGCACTAACAAACTGAGTGTGTTGGCTGGAGCTACAGTTATGGCTATAAACTTTAAGGTCTTTCTACAAGTGGCTCTTTTGTGCTATGTGGTGACTACCAGTATCGGGGGTAGCATTGACTTCCAAAAGGCACTTGACACACTTCAGAAGGAAGTGGAGAATCTCAAACAGCAGTCTCAACAAGAAATAAAGTCACTGGTGACTCAAATCCAGTTACTTCACCAGAAGAATGAACAGCTGGAGAAGAGGTTAGAGCAAATTGAAGCCAAAGGTTAGTTGCACTGAGGTTCATTGCAATCTATATGTACAGTGCCATATCCTGGCTGTGACCAGAAACAGTGTGACTGAAGCTGGTCCCTTACTAACAATACCATCTGATCATAGTACCTCTGTATGAATATTTGAATATGTTATGTATTATGATGGTGTGTGTGCATGCGTGCATGCATGCGTGTGTGCGTGCACGAGTGTGTCCTCATACAGATAGTTGACATACATGTTACATTTAGGTACATGTGTATTCACACACATTGTGCTATAATTGTTGCTATGATGCATGTGCATAAAGGGAACACATGTGAGAGAGGGGTATTATATAATAATAATATACACTGCACTATTGTCACCTGGTTACATAGTCAATATTAATAATTGCAATGAATTGGAAAAAATGCCGAGGTCTAAGGGCAATTTTGGCAAAAAGACCGGTGATGATGTTATAAAGTTCGTTACCTCAGAAATTTCATTCTACTTAATACAATGATAGCACAATTAACACGTGGACAAACTACATGAATGTAATAATATTATACACATAATTTTATTATACTAGTTGTCACACTTTGATCGTCCTGAAACACCTAAATCTGTGTTATCAGGAATATTTTAGGTAGCTTACAGTTTCTCATCATGATGTCTCTTTTAGAATAATTTACTTATAATTAGAATGATGTTGCAAAGAAATAATCTACTTGTCTTTAACAGAATTGGACACACCTCTCCAAAGAATGAGACGTGGATTAGACAATATTGTTTCCCCAACACCTGAATCTTGCATTTGTCCACCTGGACCACCTGGTCCACCTGGATCAAAAGGTGAAAAGGGACAGCGTGGCAATCAAGGCAAAATAGGAGCAATGGGATTGAATGGAACTGCAGGTGAGAAGGGAGATGCAGGACCTTCAGGAATGGCTGGACAGAAAGGTGAACCAGGACTAAAGGGCTTGCGAGGACTGCCAGGACATAATGGAACCAAGGGAGAAAAGGGTGAACAAGGAAATCAAGGAGTTAATGGAACAAAAGGTGAACGTGGAGAAAAAGGACAACCAGGAAGTGATGGAAAGAAAGGTGAACTAGGACCTCAAGGACAACCGGGACTCAATGGAACAAAGGGAGAAAAGGGTGAACAAGGAGTTAATGGAACAAAAGGTGAACATGGAGAAAAAGGACAACAAGGAAATAGTGGACAGAAAGGTGAATCAGGACTGAAAGGAGATATAGGACAACAAGGACCACCAGGAGCAAAAGGAGACATAGGACCCAAAGGACTATGTGAAACAAAGGGAGGAGGTAATAGGACAACACATGAACCGTCAAACAATGGAACCAACTTGGTGCATGGGGGAACATCGTCATCACAGGGAGTGTGAGGATTATCAACAATTTTAATATTATAAAACATCAGATCTCAAATAGAAGAAAGGAAACAAATAAAGCTATCAAATTATTATCTACTATTGGTGTTAAATTGTTATAATCAATTAAAGAATGAAAGAAATAGGAGAGAAAACCAGGTATATGATAGTTATTATTATTATTATTATTATTATTATTATTGTGGATAACCTATAAGTAGTAAACGGGTAACAGTGCATAATATCTAAAGTGATCTAAATCAAATAAACTGTTACAGTAATTGAATTCAGAATCAATGGCTTTCAACAACAATAAATTGGAGTGTCAAAGCTAAGACATTGCATCAAGAGTCAAGAATTATAATAACTGACACACAACCTATAAACAGGCAGACATACAAGTAGTGAAATCTACTCAAGCTTTTGGAATAATTGATCTCTTGGGGTCATAACCATGCCAACTCAACGTAAACAACACTTTGACCTAGCTATAGAGTCAATGACATGTAGGTTTATTGCAAATACTGCTAATTTAAAATTTGAACTGACTAATTATAACTGTAACAGTGTTGTCCATGTGTGTGTCCTTGTATGTACATTGACATTGTATGTCTGTGCATGTGTTGTGATAGATAGTGCTTGTATTCGTGAGGATTCTGCTTGTGTATCATTTCACCTTTAGTATTATATCATCTTTGTGTTACAGTGAGCACCACCCCTATAGTCACCTGTCTTTGAGTAACTACTGCCTATCACTTTACTATCACTTTACTATGTCTGAACGTTCAGTCTCCATTGTGCTTTAACACTTAGTGTATTCTCTGTGTGGGCACTTGTCCCCTTTCACTGTACCTTATTTAAGTAGAACCTCACTGTTGTACTTAGTCTAGTGCTTAGTCTAGAGTTTGGATATTACTTGAATTATCTGTGCATTCAGTTACTGCTGCGTTACGTGCGACTTGCGTTAGCTCTTACGGACACGGTTACATAACTTAGTACTGTCATATTCAATTAGCAGACAATCTGTATAAATCACCATGCAAGTGAAGTCAATCAACAACCAACTGGATTGCAGAACATAATATTATTTTGGAGAACACATGATGCAACAATAACACATGAACATCGATGGAACAGCATGTACCACACAGTAAGATATTTTCCCCCAAGGATGGCTTTTATTATAGTCAGTTTGAAGTCATAACATTAATCATATTATATTGAAGGCATATGAATATTAGCAATAACAGGTTTACTGTTTCTCCAATCTCATTTATAAGCAATTCAGATTCTGTCAATTCATAGGAGTACGGCCCTGAATAATCAATAATGGGTGTAATCACAGTTAATGTGAGCAGATCTTGGTCACTATATCCTTGTAGGAATCCTCAAATGTTATGTAGCCGCTTATCCTCCATGTGCACACTAAAGTGTACATAGCGGACATTCAGTCCACAGAACACTGCAGGCACAAATCACTACCAGTGGTTACCCCCAAGGTCTGTACCCTCAGTACATACAGAGATGGTCAAAGGAGGACGAGCAGAAAAGTATACAGCTAATGGACACAATGTCATGTTGAGATGACAGACACATGCAACATTCATTCAATTATTGAATAAAGCACCTCAGTGAAAAAGACACACACATGCGTGACGGAGGCACTACTTATACAGTACAGTCAGACCTCACTCATCCGCACACATCTGTTTCAGGTGAATTTGCAGATAAAGTGAGGGAAGTGGATAAGTGAGGGTGCAGCATTGCAGGTATTTATAATGAAGGTATGTAATATTGGGAAGTGCTTGCTTGCAAATGCAAATTTACATTTTCTTGCTGGTGTTCAGGGTGTTTCTTGGTCATTTAGAGTGAAAGCTTATTTAAAGGCTATTTTGGGGAATTGAACTCAAAAAGAACAAAGTCTACATGACAATGAACTCAACTTGAATTTTGCCTTTAACTGTGGAAAAATTATCCAGATTTGTATACAATGGTATACAAATGGTGTGACTGGATATGGATAGCAAGTTTTACAGATAATGGAGGTAAAATCATACACTGTGCAATGCCATGCAGATCTGTTTCAACAGGATATGATGAGGATGTCGAGGAAACAGGTTGTCTGAGGTATGGATAAGCGAGGTTTGACTATACAAACAGTACATATGAACATAGCATATACTCTCTGTACTATGTGTCGGCAAAGATGCATATAGTAGTATAATACATGCTACCTCAATCTATACCATCACAGTGTAATCTTTACAGCTAGTTGTGAATCACAGTGCGATGTTGACAGCTGGTTGTCTTGCACAATTGGATATTCTGGTGCTGAAGGTTAGTGTTCTCAATGGATGTACTAGATGAGGAGAGATATGTAATTCAAAACAACATCACTGGTCATGGGAATGGTCTCACTAATGAAGTGTGACAAAACGGCTAGAACACTTTCATACAACTAAGTACTAACAGATTCAGTGTTCCACAATAAACACCAAGGACACAATGGCACCAATTCAAGCATCAAGTGACTGCTTAGTACAAGTGACTGTAAGAATATATTCTGTCATAAATTGGAATTGCTACATCTGTGAGATCCCTTCAATTTGGAGGTCGATCAACACAGCAGACTTCCACTTTACATAGTCTAAAGGTAAAATCAAATGCAATCACCTCCACAAAGCTGTATATGTATAGACTGACATTTTCCTACAATCATGTATCCAGCAGTACTGACATGACCATCCCCTCCACCCTCATGCACTGTACATACAGACATACCTGCAATGTACATGTCAGTTGATCATGACCACCAGCTGCAGTAGTGGCTGACACTGGAATAAACAGTGTGTAGATACGATATTGGAACAATACATACAATAGGAATGTGTGGTATATGCATATAAATACATAAGTACTCAATACACAGACTTCCACTTTACATAGTCCAAACTTTAAGGTAAAATCAAATACAATCACCTCCACAAAGCTGTATGTGTATAGACTGACATCTAATATGTATAGTGTACATATTATACATATTAGATGGTAAAAAGACCCTAATTCAAGTTAATGGAATGGTTACTATTAATCAGGAGGCATGTTGTTACATCATATTCATACATTAGACCATATGTTTACACGTTCTGTACAAGTAGGGGTTTGAGCTATTTACGGAGCATAATACGCACAAACATTTCGCCCAAGTACATGTAAGAGTAATGTAAATGTCTGGTTAGATTGACATATTATTGAGTTTTCAAGAAAAAAAGGCTGTACTTGTTGTCCACATTGCATGCTCATCCCTTGTCCATCAGTGAAGTAGGTGGGCAAGGAGCACAATATGCTACAGCAGAAACTCAATGACATTAATCTCCCACATCTGGTTGAAAGTTTTCACTGAGTGTTCCAGATTGCAAGTGATTGTAAAGGAATTGTGCACCCTCTTAAACGTGGAGGTCGTACATGAAAGGTGGGGTGGTAAAGGTACTGGAGAAAAACAGAGTAAAACGGAGCAAAATGGCTGACTGGTTCACTTCACAGTCACAAATTTCCAACCATGTGTACCACTAGATTGGCAGTATACACTACAACAAATGTACATGTGTTAAAAATTAAACATATGACAGATTAGTCGACATATAAGGTGTGATCAAGCTTTACTTCTTATTTTCCATTCGAGATATTCCAACACGAGCTTCACTCAGCATAGCAAGATGACTGTGTGTGTGTGTGTGTTTTTGCGATGTGCATGTCCTTATACATCCTAAACACACACGTGCACGCACTTGCACGTGCGTACATACAGTCATGCATACAGTCACCACAGGGATACTGACACAAGCATGACTGTATAATAAGTACAAAGAAATACGATTTCAAAGATGTGATCATAAGAACGTCAGTGGGTGGAAGACTTTTGAGAACCCCCCCCCCCTCCCCCCCCAAACACACCCACCCAAGCAGGACCTCACAGTTAACTAGTAAACTACAAGTACCTGGTTCCTGAGTCTGTCCACGACAGTGCTACTGACAACCTCTCCTCTAGTGGCTGTAGTGTTGACCGTCACGATAAGAACTCCACTAAGTTAACGTTCTCTCTACTGCGAAAGATTCACCCACTGACGTCCACCGGGCCCCACTCTCCTGACGGGGAACAGGTCCTCCTCGCCTGGGAATTGGGATGTAACCTCAGACTAGCAAGTGAACACTGTACGTATTCCGTAACACTCGGTGGAGTAGAGGACCATTCGAACTCGGAGATTAGATCTATGGGACAACAGCTTAGCGCTTATGCAACGAACGAAATTGAAAAAAACGTTGAAACTTTCTTCACTTCTTCGTTTCATCGAAACTATGACTACAAAGAACCTCACATCGCTTCCTGGGAACGGGGACAATCAGCAAAAAATGGATGTAACATGAAGGTTCGAAAGTAAAATGGCGCCAACATAACTACCACCACCCCCACACTTCGCTTTACAATCGGTCATAGTACGGAATATATTGCTGTTCCCTCCAAATTCACCATACATGTACACTAATTGCATTATTGATGTGCAAATGATAATTAAACTCTGCACTCACAGTGAGATACAATTGGCAATATCAATTATATTAATTAGCAAATGGCAATATACTATGAGAACCATTCCTGATATATCCGACCTGCTTGCTCCCCTCAAATCCGTATTGAGACACAAGCTGATACGTATAATAACCGGAAGATCATATATACATAACTGATGAAGAAAGAAAGCTGCTTGCACTACCATATCGACTGGGAGGAATGGGGTTAATTAACCCAATGGATGTTTCTGATGGCCTATACAAGAATTCCGTGGAGATAACTCATTCAATAGTTACCCTCATCCTTGAAAAAAGGCAGGAAATCCCTGAAGATGCTCATTTGGAGATGAAGCGCTGCAAGGGTGAAATAAGGAAACAAAACAGAAGTAGTCAAATGGAATCTGCAGTCAACTTGAATTTGGATGATAATTTGAAGAGACAGCGAGAATTTGCTACAGAGAAGGGTGCGTCAATCTGGTTAACAATCCTACCATTGGAAAAGGAGGGCTTTGCTCTCCATAGGAGGCATTCAAAGATGCTGTTAGTTTGAGATATGGTTGGACCCCTGAGAATTTGCCCCGTGGATGTGCATGCGGTGCTTCTTTTACGGTAGAACATGCTTTGAGCTGCCCTAAAGGAGCCTATCCAACTATTAGACACAATGAGTTGCGTGACATCACTGCCACAATGCTGTCTGAGGTCTGCAACAACGTTTCCATTGAGCCTGAGTTACAACCCATAGACGGGATGACCCCTCAATTTGCTACTTCCAATATTGAGGAGCATGCAAGGAGTGACATTCACGCCAGAGGATTCTGGGGTTCCACTCATCACAGTGCATTTTTTGATGTAAGGGTGTTCAACCCAAACGCACTGAGCTATAAGAAAAGCACCCCTTCAGCATGCTATTCCAGACATGAGCGCTCCAAGAGAAGAGAGTACCAACAACGGATCATTGAGATGGATGGAGGCTCTTTTAGCCCATTGGTATGTAGTACCACTGGTGGGATGGGGAAATCTGCAGTAACTTTTTACCGACGGCTCGCATCACTGATGGCAGAGAAGCATAACCAGACATACACAAACACCATGAAATGGATAAGATGTCAGCTTAACTTTAGTCTTATCAGATCATCAATCATGTGTATCAGAGGGTCCAGAATCCACCGATTCCCAAATACGCCGGATTCCATGCTATACACCATCAGTGGAGCTAAGATCTAATTTATACTTGACAGTATGTATGATATTCATATTTATTTTTATATTATGTATTAACATATATAATATTATTATTATTATTTGAAGCTATGATTTTTGTCTGTATTATGCACATGTATACATTTACATTAATGAAAAAAAACCCAAAAAAAACTGTTACAGTAATATAATAATAATAATAATTATAATACATTAAATCGATGGGGTGTCCAACATCATTGTACCCAAAATGGCCATGGAGTTGCCTCACTGAATTGCAACAGAGATTCTCTGGATCAGGAAATTGTGGACCATTTTATCACGACCAGAGGCGTGCTTGATAATAATTATATATAAGTATGACGTATGCCTATGAATATTAATTGTCAGTCATAAACACAATTATCATTTCTTTAACTTTTCGGGCATTCACTAGGGAGGACACTGTTGTTGTTTTATTTTGTCCACAATCTGTCCACTAGGGCACCCACAACCAGGTCTGCAAACCAAAGTGGAGAGAATATACATGGGATCCCCTGGCATGGTGCACAGCCATCACAGATCTGTCCTCTGATAATGCTCTGAATTGAAATTCAGTACTGGGTGCCCACTGTGACATTTGTCTTCACTGACAGTAGAATCATTAGGAAGAGAGATCCACAATGTGATGTGGGAACCCGCTATATTCGCCCCTCCCACATTATCTCATGCAACATCGATCACAAATTATCCTGCAATAACCCATCATATAAACAAACATTATTATAATATACACACTCATATAAATCCTAACCACAAACTAAATAGCCAGACAGTGTCTGCTGGGGCTCTTAAAAGGTCCACACATGTACACTAAATGCAGTTTTAAATTTGCCAGGCAATGTACCTCATGTGTGACACTCCTAGTAGAGAATGCTGATGCAGTGGAACACTCATTGACTTGACTGTAACTGCCTTTACTTGCTCAAAAGAGGAACGGCTGTGAGTTGGAAACGGTTGAGTCAGCAAAAAGATTTGGAGTCCTCCTCCTGTACAATAACAGTATTCAGAAATCGCAACTGCATCTTGGACAACTCGAAAACCTTCAACAAACACAGTAATAAGGCAGGCTCATAGATGCAAGGTTGCTATTTGCTCCTTGTAACTGATTCATATTTCATGCAATAGTATAAACACAGTCATACACAAAGTTTGCCCTTACCACTAGTGAGGGGAGAGCAAAAGTGAAAGATTTAGTGTAGGAATGGAGACAGTCCGTCCACATGTGTGGGACTCGATTTGGCTTGTCTTAAATACACAAAAATGGATAATTAATGAACTATAAGTGAGAATTGGATTGGCAGTTTGAATATAGGAGTCTTGTTCAATGGTAATAGCTATGAACATTGTAAAGTGATATGCATTACAACACATGAACATACACAATGTCAATGCACATACACAGGACATGCCCATGGACGTATAACATTGTTACACACACATACAAGAGGCCAATTAAGTAAGTTTGTTGACCATCCAATTATATAATGTGAGTCCATACAAGTGATCTTGTTGACCACCACATCTAATGGGAGGCCAGACAAGTGAGCCTGTTGACCATCACACTGATAGGAGGCCACACAAGTTATGCTTGTTAACCACCACATTCATGAGAGGCAGTGGAGCTTGTCTTGATCACAACACATGCTACAAGAGGTCAAACAAATGACCTCTCAGTTATCACATTCAGGCAGCTGGCTGCATCATCAGCCTGTCGACCAATCACATACTCAATACTAGACCGTGTTATGGTATGACTACGTACCAGCCTTGAATGCATGCTACATAGCACCAATGAAGAGATAAATGAATAATGGATGCCATCTTGCAAACTGACATCATCTGTACTCCACATGTGACTTTGCAGAAAATGTGGGAACACAATATGCAGTACACATACAAAGAATTCTGACAAAGGGACATAAGATATGATAATTTATTAGCAGCAGAGCTTGGTGTATTCCAACCATTTGCACTGCTGCATCTTGCTGATATCGGGGTGGCTATGCTATGACATTGTGCCCATTGCAGTGTCATACAGGCATGACAGTATGTTGCCTATAGGTGACCAAACTTAAGCGCGTTCTTCAACCTTTCATGATTGAGAGTGTTATCCCTATACCTTCCTTTTCGTCATTGAATATTTTGAATACTTGCTTAATATATTATAGAGTGCTAGTGAACTGTATAATATTTGGAATGATAAATAAGCATAGGATAGTATATGCATCCGCATGCACATGCCCACACCAATAATATAAACATCACATATCACACATATAGTACATACAATCATGTCACTTCATCCATTCAGATACAAAGTCTCAATGCTTTTCAATCAGTAGATCAACCAACATGGAACACATCATCTGTATACAGGAACATTATTGTATTGGAGAGTTAGTTACTGCTTTCATCTATAATTATATTATTATCCCACTTGTACGTGTGCATGTGTAAATATAATATACAGTGGTGATTGGAATTAATGATACCAAAACTTGTGAGGCACTCCCAAGTGCTCGTGTGTGTTCCTACGTGTACTTCAACCCTGCAGTGAGGTGATTCGTATCATACCTCTCCAACCATACATGCTATGGCACTACATTGATCGCTGTAGGAACCTCGAACATAGAATTTCAGACTCCTTTACATGCACTTGAGCTAGTGCGGTCATGACAATCACCATTGTACATTTGTGTATCTATATGAGTGTATGCATGAATGTACATGTGTGTATGTGTATGCATCTGAACATTCTTGTGTGTGTAGGTGTATATGTGTGCATCTAATGCAAAGGGCAAAATGGCTTCACTGCAAGGTTTCACAGAATTGATTTAACATGCAGTCATGTAAGGATTCTATATTTAATTAGTGTGTACATTGTCAGGCATGAGTGTGTGCATAATACTTGCATGATTCAGCATTATAGTTGCATGCAACAACAAAAAGGTCAAATCACATTATTAGAAAGTTACTGTTTGCATGTTTGGACAAGGTGTCTTACTAATATTGTTAACATGCTATCATACAAGCACACAAGGAACCTAGAAACCCACATGTATGGACATTTTTATGCCATCAATTAGTAAACTACCTACCCTCTTCCTCCACTCACTGTTTGACACAAATGAGAAATTGATGGAGAACCATAATGGGAGATATCAGATACATGGCATTGTCTTGTATCCTTCCCATACACAACACTCAAATTTATAACTTTGTATACAAGTGCATGCAACATTTCTTTATGTGTGTGTACATGTAAGAGTGTGTGTGTGTGTGTGTGTGTGTGTGTGTGTGTGTGTGTGTGTGTGTGTGTGTGTGTGTGTGTGTGTGTGTGTGTGTGTGTGTGTGTGTGTGTGTGCATTTGCTCATATGTGTGAACATGCATGGTGTGTGTGCATGTGTTCACAAATGACTGTGGACTTGCTGGATTCAAGGCTCACCTACATAACAATGTCAACATACAAACATACAACACAGGAAGGATTGAAGTATTATATATAGTGGACAGTTCCGATAATTAACAACCTTGAAAGGGATGAAGTACACATAAAACTCAGCTCAACTAGAGGATGACAAAACACCTTGGTTCATTCATGTGGTGATGGCAGCCCTCTCTTGAGGAACATTGGCAGGAACGTGTAGAGAATAATTTCCTTACACAGTATCCAATCAAACACAGACAGGAGGAAGACTTGGTAATGCAAATGTACAGATAATGTACACATATCCTAAAGAGAAAATGAATATATAAGTTTATAGATATTGCCTCAATTTCGAACACCATGACATTGAATATCACCAAATGTGGTCATGGGGTCAGCTATGTAAATACATATAAAGGAGTTCATTCTTCCAGGAATGCTACATACTTTAATAGTACCAGGAATCTAACTTGTGCTTCAGATATGTACATTATGAATGAATATCATTAAAATGGGTGTATCCACCAAGTGGCTATTAAATTAGTGTGTTTTGCTGTGGTTACCACAAACTAGTACTGACAAACTGAGTGTGTTGGCTGGAGCTACAGTTATGGCACCAAATGTTAAGGTCTTTCTACAAGTGGCTCTTTTGTGCTATGTGGTGACTACCAGTATCGGGGGTAGCATTGACTTCCAAAAGGCACTTGCCACACTTCAGAAGGAAGTGGAGGATCTCAAACAGCAGTCCAAAGAAGAAATAAATTCACTGGTGACTCAAATCCAGTTACTTCACCAGAAGAACGAACAGCTGGAGAAGAGGTTAGAGCAAATTGAAGCCAAAGGTTAATTGCACTGAGGTTCATTGCAAGCTATGTATGTACAGTGCCATATCCTGGCTGTGACCAGAAACAGTGTCACTGCAGCTGGTCCCTCCCCAACAATACCATCCATCATAGTACCCTTGTATGAATATTGCATGTCTGAAGAATGGTAAAAGGGGGAATAAAATAATTACTTACAGAACAATAATACAAGTTTCCAGTTTGTCATGTCACTGACACATTAGTACTTAAATGTCTCAAGCAACCACCCGGTATATATAATACTGCAGATCCAAATGTGTGACATGTACTGGCATGCATGTGTGTGCGTGTGTGTGTGAGTATCTCTCTCCCTCCCTACATCCCTCCCTCCCTCCCTCCCCCTCCCTCCCTCCCTCCCTCCCTCCCTCTCTCTCTCTCTCTCTCTCTCTCTCTCTCTCTCTCTCTCTCTCTCTCTCTCTCTGTGTGTGTGTGTGTGTGTGTGCATGTGTGTGTGTGTGTGTGTGTGTGTGTGTGTGTGTGTGTGCGTGTGTGTGTGTGTGTATCTCTCCCTCCCTCCCTCCCTCCCTCCCTCCATCCCACCCTCCCTCCCTCCCTCCCTCCCTCCATCCCTCCCTCCCTCCATCCCTCCCTCCCTCCCTCTCTCTCTCTCTCTCTCTCTCTCTCTCTCTCTCTCTCTCTGTGTGTGTGTGTGTGTCTGTGTGTGTGTGTGTGCATGTGTCTGTGTGTTTGTGTGTGTGTGTGTGTGTGTGCATTAGTGTCTACAAACATGAATTAGGTGGAAAGGCCCCCTTTTCTTTCGAGGAGGGTTAAGGGCAGATTGCTTTAACAGTGATTAGGGTTGGAGTAAATTATTCACTGCACAAACCAAAGTACACAGTGGTGTTAATTTCTGTGAGCTATATACTTTTGCAGTACGATGGTGTGTGTGTGTGTGTGTGCGTGTGCGTGCATGCGTGCGTGTGTGGTAACATAGACATACATGTTACATATGTGTGTACATTCGAACTGTGCTATGGTGTGTATGAAGGGAGTACAGTGATAGAGGGGTATTATGATAAATATTATACAGTTTGTTAACTGTCATTTCATTATCACTTCATACAATTATAGTACAATTAACACACACACTACAAAAATGTAATATACAGGATTCCCTTTGATCCTTTTATAACTCTTGAACCTGTATCATCAGGAATATTTTGGGCAATTTCATACATATTTACTTAACATGCAGCCCTTTTCGGATGATTGCCACATATTAATAACGTTATACATAACCTTGAAAAATAATCTACTTGGCTTTTTAACAGAATTGGACAAACCTCTACAAAGAATGAGACGTGGAGGAGACTTTGCTTCCCCAACGCCTGAGCCGTGCGTTTGTCCACCTGGACCACCTGGACCACAAGGTGAAAAGGGACACCGTGGAAATCGAGGCAAAATAGGACCAATGGGATTGAATGGAACAAAGGGTGAGAAGGGTGAACAGGGAGATACAGGACCTCAAGGAATGGTTGGACAGAAAGGTGAACCAGGAGTAAAGGGATTTCAAGGACTGCCAGGAAGTGATGGACAGATAGGTGAACCAGGACTGCGAGGACAACCGGGAATCAATGGAACAAAGGGAGAAAAGGGTGACCAAGGAGATCAAGGAGTAAATGGAACAAAAGGTGAACGTGGACTGCGAGGACAACTGGGACTTGATGGAAGAAAGGGAGAAAGGGGTGGAAAAGGAGACCAAGGAGTTAATGGAACAATAGGTGAACGTGGAGAAAAAGGACAGCCAGGAAATGGTGGACAGAAAGGTGAACCAGGACTGAAAGGACCAAAAGGAGTCCCAGGACGTAATGGAACAAATGGTGAAAATGGGGATCCAGGACCACAGGGAGAGATTGGACCACCAGGACCACAAGGTCGTAATGGAGCAAAAGGTGATACGGGGGATGCAGGACAGCCAGGAAAGAAAGGAAAGAAAGGAGAGAAAGGAGAGAAAGGTGGGCCACCTCCTCTGACTGGATAGCCATAACCACAGGAAATGTAAAGATTATCATCAAGTTTACAAGCTTCTAATCTCAAATACAAGTTAAGGAACAGAACTATAGCTAACAATTGATTTTCTACTATTAATTTCCAATTGTTGTAATCAGTTCAAGAATTAGTGAAAACTGGTATAAGATAATTATTTCGATGATAATTGGGGCGAGGACAGCGATCCCCCTAATAGTCAACTTACGTCCATCCTGGAGGGGTGGAGCATGATGACGTATTGTCGCGCATGCATTGCTTGCCAAACTCCATGTGTACCAAATGGTATGCAAGAAAAAGATATTTACAGTAAAGTCGTGTAGAAAGATGTAGTCTAGTAAATGTGTGAAGGGGGTTTGAGCACAGCCAAGGTCAGACTAGTCCTATACCACCTACTTTCAAGTCAGACTATTGAACTCGTTTTTACCTACGTATGTTACCAATTGGAACTGTTGTCACTTTAATCATTAAATATAGACCTATTAGGTGAAGCTTGTGCATACACCTATCTAAATCAATGGGTCAAGCTATTTAATGGCTATAATTATCCAGTAATCCTCTCAGGGTACACATGCAAGTACACACAAAATCTCTCTAATTACCTTGCTGCACTCACCCCACATGACGCCTTTAACACACTAGTAATAATTATTATCAAAATAATAACAAAGACTGTAGATACTGGAAGTAGTAGAATCTACTATAGCTTTTATAATAAATGATCTCTTGATGATAAGCATGCCAACATTACATGCACAACACTTAGAACTATAGCTATAAAGCCAATCACATGAAGATAATATATTTAGTCCATGTCTTAACCATTATAGCATCCGTTGCTAACGCTTTATACTGTTGCTAGCGCTTTATACAATATAAAATTGCTGTATAATAGTACTGTTTCTATGGTAACGGATGCTATTAGGTGGTTAAGACATGGGCACAAGGGCATTATGACATATAAATACACTCACCCTCGGGCACTTCGTGCCCTCGGGACTCGGTATTTATATGTCATAATGCCCTTGTGCCCATGTCTTAACCATTATAGCATCCGTTGCTAACGCTTTATACTGTTGCTAGGGCTTTATACATTATAAAATTGCTGTATAATAGTACTGTTTCTATGGTAACGGATGCTATATTGCAATACGAACTGCTTATTAATATAACTTTATAATAATATAGTATATAATATGCATATTAAAATTAGTCACCATATAAGGGAGGTCAAACAATTAAATGTACTTAAAACATGGATCTATTTCAATAAACCCAATATACTTGTATATATATTTTGAGATGAGTGTACATGCATTGTTGCATGTTATACTTTACAGCATGTGCTTCAAAAATTAATGGGAAAGCTAATATTCAATAAAGATGATAGAATCTGTGACAAGGGTTTAACGTCGTGAAGTGATGAAAATTTTACATATATGTGTCCAATCATGCTTTTAATTAACAATTTCATTTTCAATAAAATTTAATGCATGTTATCCACACAGAAAGTGTAAGGTCCAAAAGAAACAATGGAAAGCGGGACGCTCCATGACTGCTAGGAATACCACGAATGTAAAGAATTCACAATGATTGTATATAAGATAGTAATCATGGGCAGACTCTTTGTATATAACACAATAACATGAATAACAGGTTCAATGCAAAACTTTGAATTCATACATACTAATATTCTACTGAGGTATATCAACATCATAATAATAATTGAACACATATTATTAGTGAAGACTTATTAGTGAAGAATAATCTGTAGTAATTGAAATCGCCAAGTATATATAAGGCCGATGAATAACCACTTGTCTATAATAATATAATAATATGATCAATTGATTGAATCTTTATCATAATTAAAATATGATACTGCATGCGTTTGTGGAGCTCTTCCTTTGGCACAATGGTTAACATTAACAGAGTGCCTCCATACCCACTCACTATTTGAAAGACATATATAAGTATGGGATAGAGAACTAAAAAGGAAATATAAATTAGAGTAGTGCATGTGTTTTAGGTTACAATAAAATAATGTAAATAAGTGCCTATAATATTATAAGCATTTAAATTATGTAAAATTAACATCCAAACTTGCTGCACTAATATATATTCCTATAAAAGTAGCCTGTAATCATACAGAAACATAAAGATGAAGTAGTATAATACATAGACACAAAAACACCCATACAGTTCTATATATATATATTATATATTTGAATG
>OZ026554.1:2297826-2335326 GCA_964020155.1 Chondrilla cf. caribensis
GGGCAGATTGCTTTAACAGTGATTAGGGTTGGAGTAAATTATTCACTGCACAAACCAAAGTACACAGTGGTGTTAATTTCTGTGAGCTATATACTTTTGCAGTACGATGGTGTGTGTGTGTGTGTGTGCGTGTGCGTGCATGCGTGCGTGTGTGGTAACATAGACATACATGTTACATATGTGTGTACATTCGAACTGTGCTATGGTGTGTATGAAGGGAGTACAGTGATAGAGGGGTATTATGATAAATATTATACAGTTTGTTAACTGTCATTTCATTATCACTTCATACAATTATAGTACAATTAACACACACACTACAAAAATGTAATATACAGGATTCCCTTTGATCCTTTTATAACTCTTGAACCTGTATCATCAGGAATATTTTGGGCAATTTCATACATATTTACTTAACATGCAGCCCTTTTCGGATGATTGCCACATATTAATAACGTTATACATAACCTTGAAAAATAATCTACTTGGCTTTTTAACAGAATTGGACAAACCTCTACAAAGAATGAGACGTGGAGGAGACTTTGCTTCCCCAACGCCTGAGCCGTGCGTTTGTCCACCTGGACCACCTGGACCACAAGGTGAAAAGGGACACCGTGGAAATCGAGGCAAAATAGGACCAATGGGATTGAATGGAACAAAGGGTGAGAAGGGTGAACAGGGAGATACAGGACCTCAAGGAATGGTTGGACAGAAAGGTGAACCAGGAGTAAAGGGATTTCAAGGACTGCCAGGAAGTGATGGACAGATAGGTGAACCAGGACTGCGAGGACAACCGGGAATCAATGGAACAAAGGGAGAAAAGGGTGACCAAGGAGATCAAGGAGTAAATGGAACAAAAGGTGAACGTGGACTGCGAGGACAACTGGGACTTGATGGAAGAAAGGGAGAAAGGGGTGGAAAAGGAGACCAAGGAGTTAATGGAACAATAGGTGAACGTGGAGAAAAAGGACAGCCAGGAAATGGTGGACAGAAAGGTGAACCAGGACTGAAAGGACCAAAAGGAGTCCCAGGACGTAATGGAACAAATGGTGAAAATGGGGATCCAGGACCACAGGGAGAGATTGGACCACCAGGACCACAAGGTCGTAATGGAGCAAAAGGTGATACGGGGGATGCAGGACAGCCAGGAAAGAAAGGAAAGAAAGGAGAGAAAGGAGAGAAAGGTGGGCCACCTCCTCTGACTGGATAGCCATAACCACAGGAAATGTAAAGATTATCATCAAGTTTACAAGCTTCTAATCTCAAATACAAGTTAAGGAACAGAACTATAGCTAACAATTGATTTTCTACTATTAATTTCCAATTGTTGTAATCAGTTCAAGAATTAGTGAAAACTGGTATAAGATAATTATTTCGATGATAATTGGGGCGAGGACAGCGATCCCCCTAATAGTCAACTTACGTCCATCCTGGAGGGGTGGAGCATGATGACGTATTGTCGCGCATGCATTGCTTGCCAAACTCCATGTGTACCAAATGGTATGCAAGAAAAAGATATTTACAGTAAAGTCGTGTAGAAAGATGTAGTCTAGTAAATGTGTGAAGGGGGTTTGAGCACAGCCAAGGTCAGACTAGTCCTATACCACCTACTTTCAAGTCAGACTATTGAACTCGTTTTTACCTACGTATGTTACCAATTGGAACTGTTGTCACTTTAATCATTAAATATAGACCTATTAGGTGAAGCTTGTGCATACACCTATCTAAATCAATGGGTCAAGCTATTTAATGGCTATAATTATCCAGTAATCCTCTCAGGGTACACATGCAAGTACACACAAAATCTCTCTAATTACCTTGCTGCACTCACCCCACATGACGCCTTTAACACACTAGTAATAATTATTATCAAAATAATAACAAAGACTGTAGATACTGGAAGTAGTAGAATCTACTATAGCTTTTATAATAAATGATCTCTTGATGATAAGCATGCCAACATTACATGCACAACACTTAGAACTATAGCTATAAAGCCAATCACATGAAGATAATATATTTAGTCCATGTCTTAACCATTATAGCATCCGTTGCTAACGCTTTATACTGTTGCTAGCGCTTTATACAATATAAAATTGCTGTATAATAGTACTGTTTCTATGGTAACGGATGCTATTAGGTGGTTAAGACATGGGCACAAGGGCATTATGACATATAAATACACTCACCCTCGGGCACTTCGTGCCCTCGGGACTCGGTATTTATATGTCATAATGCCCTTGTGCCCATGTCTTAACCATTATAGCATCCGTTGCTAACGCTTTATACTGTTGCTAGGGCTTTATACATTATAAAATTGCTGTATAATAGTACTGTTTCTATGGTAACGGATGCTATATTGCAATACGAACTGCTTATTAATATAACTTTATAATAATATAGTATATAATATGCATATTAAAATTAGTCACCATATAAGGGAGGTCAAACAATTAAATGTACTTAAAACATGGATCTATTTCAATAAACCCAATATACTTGTATATATATTTTGAGATGAGTGTACATGCATTGTTGCATGTTATACTTTACAGCATGTGCTTCAAAAATTAATGGGAAAGCTAATATTCAATAAAGATGATAGAATCTGTGACAAGGGTTTAACGTCGTGAAGTGATGAAAATTTTACATATATGTGTCCAATCATGCTTTTAATTAACAATTTCATTTTCAATAAAATTTAATGCATGTTATCCACACAGAAAGTGTAAGGTCCAAAAGAAACAATGGAAAGCGGGACGCTCCATGACTGCTAGGAATACCACGAATGTAAAGAATTCACAATGATTGTATATAAGATAGTAATCATGGGCAGACTCTTTGTATATAACACAATAACATGAATAACAGGTTCAATGCAAAACTTTGAATTCATACATACTAATATTCTACTGAGGTATATCAACATCATAATAATAATTGAACACATATTATTAGTGAAGACTTATTAGTGAAGAATAATCTGTAGTAATTGAAATCGCCAAGTATATATAAGGCCGATGAATAACCACTTGTCTATAATAATATAATAATATGATCAATTGATTGAATCTTTATCATAATTAAAATATGATACTGCATGCGTTTGTGGAGCTCTTCCTTTGGCACAATGGTTAACATTAACAGAGTGCCTCCATACCCACTCACTATTTGAAAGACATATATAAGTATGGGATAGAGAACTAAAAAGGAAATATAAATTAGAGTAGTGCATGTGTTTTAGGTTACAATAAAATAATGTAAATAAGTGCCTATAATATTATAAGCATTTAAATTATGTAAAATTAACATCCAAACTTGCTGCACTAATATATATTCCTATAAAAGTAGCCTGTAATCATACAGAAACATAAAGATGAAGTAGTATAATACATAGACACAAAAACACCCATACAGTTCTATATATATATATTATATATTTGAATGTCCCTGACATAATATTGTACATATTATAGTATGTATACTATATATGCAAATGTTTAGGTGATTTTGTGAGCTTGCATGTTGTGATCATGAGACAAGTGTATGTGTGCGTGTGTTTACGTATATGCAAGCATGTGTTGCGTGCACGTTTGACTTTATCAGCAAGTGTTTCACACAAAAAAGTTCATATCCAATAAAGATGATATGATATGTGCGAAGGAACAATTTCATTTCGCTACAACAATTGTATGGATGTACGTATACATTTCAGTGCAAACTTCTTCTGAATTATTCAGACAATGAACATACGTAATCCACTCCATTAGTAGAAAGTTGTACAGGGAGTGTGAGGTCCAAAAGGAAAAAATTGGAAAGCGAGGTATAAGGAGAATTGAAATTGGGAGAATAGATAGGATCAACAGGATTGTCAGGAATTCCATTCAAGGAATGAATAGTGATCATGATTGCAAAACCAACACATCAATACTTCCAAATCGATTTGCTCTGTATGATTCAGTTGTTGAAATAGGAGTCTCAAATCAATCACAGTCTTAGACATAGAAATGCAAAACAATGTTGTGGTAACTGCTAAATGAAATAAATTAACTACAACTAGTACATTTTGTAAGCATTTCACCTTACAAAATCAACCCTATCCACATATTAAGCACAATGTCATGCAAATGACTGCAATAAGACATCTCACTACATATTGAGGTCACACTTCTGAACCTAAAAGCACTTGTCAAGTTGAATACTCGTAGTGATGGAAGTTAGAGATGTGGCCAACAGGTCACTTGAAACAAGACAAACATGCAACATAACAGGCCGGCAGGGCAACAACAGGATATATGTGGACTGTGTACAGTGAATACACGTTAATCTGCCAATCTTTAATCGTAAAATTCGTTTTCGAGGAATATGATGGATTAATGAGTTTGACCGATTAATGGACATTTATTGGTACTTATACACTATATTTATTGATACTGGGAAATTGTGGCAGATTGAAACATTTGGTGGATATATCTGTGGCAACAGAGAATTCACTGTACATATAATCCACCATCTGGTGCTGTGATGCTATGAGTGGATTGAATCCATGAAGGACTGAATCAGCAGCATGTAACAAGATTGGATGTTCTTTGTCATGTGATACTTGCACATGCTAATTAAATGGAATTAATTAATGAAATTATAGAGGTTTGCATGCAGGAGCATATATAATTATTATTAACAAACTTTCACTTGTACTGTATATTATGTGATATGCAAAGTGTAATGGTACTCTAAGAAAATGGCAATTTGAATAGAAATCAGTCCGCATGCCTTTCCTCTGCTCGTGTCACATAATATGATTGTTACACATAAAGTGACTAACCATCTCCAGAATATGCCTGTGTTGTGTGTACATTTGACAGTATCAGCATGTGTTGCACACAGGGAAGTTCTTATTCAAGAAAGATGATAGGAAGTGTGTACAGAATCAATTTCATGAGGTTATGGACAATCGCATGGATGTAAAATTTCGGTGTAATGTTTTCATCCTCCCCGTTATTAGAATGTTGAAAAGTGACGTATGAAAGGAGAAATGAAATTGAGAGGACCGCCAGGACTGCCAGGATTGCATGTAAGGAATTCCATTCCAGGTGTCCATTGAATAGTGATCATGAGCAGACATGATTGCAAAAATGAGATATCCACCTGTACTTTAAAATCACTATTGCCTGCATGATATAGTTGTTGAACGAGGAATCTCAAAATCGATCATAGTGCACAATCTTACATAAAGAAGTGCAAAACAATGTTGTGGTAACAGTTAATTGAACTAAAATATATTGCAACTGAATTTTGCATACATTTCATTTTACAAAATTAACCCTATCCACTGAAAACACATGCACATGACTGCAATAAGAGTGAGGTTACACTTCTGTAATAAGAGGTTACACTTCTGCTTCCCAAAGGCACTCTTCAAGTTGAATACTCGTAGTGATGGAAATTGGAGATGTTGTCAACAGGTCACCTGCAACAAGATAACCATGCAATGTAACAGGCATGGCGACAACAGGATGTATGTGGACTGTGTACATACAATCCATGCACCATCTGGTTCTGTTCAATGCAAAATTTCATGCATAATATATATCATGAGGTATATACGAACTAACTTAACATACATATCTGCTTGCATACGAACACACCCACACACACGCACACACACACACCAAAACACACACACACAAACAGACACACACACACACACGTTAGCTTTTCGTTCCTTATGTGGCGATCCCATTTCAACTGACAGTGTGATTCCTTAATATTGTGCCGTTCAACCCTACTGAAAGTAATTGAAACAAGGGTTTGGTTCTTATCACTGCCGAAGCATGAAATAACATTCATAATGCACAAATCAACTACTGATGCTAACCTGACAAATGCACAGATGCAGATACTGCAATATGTACATGAATACTGTAGAGGTTACAAGGACATCCTGGAAATCAAAAGATGTGGTAATAGAGTCACAAGGACTGCAAGGATCTTCTCCTCTTGACAAGGAACAAGGAAATTTTAGAGATACTGAATCTACTAGGACTACAAGGAACTTCTAGACATCCAGGAATTATAGATGTTGAAGATACATAAGTGAATATTTTTATGGATTCAGTCAAACCTATCAATTGGCATATTGTACATCCTACCTTATAAAACAAGATACCATGACATTATACACCCCACACATGTACTAACACATGCACATACACACACACTTCCACATGTACACACACACACACACACACACACACACACACACACACACACACACACACACACACACACACACACACACAAACACCCACAATCACACACACACACACACACACGTACGGTGTGTGTGTGTGTGTGTGTGTGTGTGTGTGCACGCGTGTGCATGTGGGAGTGTATGAGTGTGTATATATACACTGTGGATGTACACCCAGTAAAAGGATTATAGGCGAAAGGCACCCTTTTTTCAAGGAGAAATATAGTCAGATAGCATCTAGAGTGGTTCTGTGTGTGTGTGTGTGTGTGTGTGTGTGTGTGTGTGTGTGTGTGTACATGTGGAAGTGTGTGTGTGTGTGTGTGTGTGTGTGTGTGTGTGTGTGTGTGTGTGTGTGTGTGTGTACATGTGGAAGTGTGTGTGTGTGTGTGTGTGTGTGTGTGTGTGTGTGTGTGTGTGTACATGTGGAAGTGTGTGTGTGTGTGTGTGTGTGTGTGTGTGTGTGTGTGTGTGTGTGTGTGTGTGTGTGTGTGTGTGTGTGTGTGTTTGTGTGTGTGTTTGTGTGCATGTGTGTGTGTGTGTGTTTGTGTGTGTGTTTGTGTGCATGTGTGTGCATGTATGTGTGCTTGTGTTGTTCATGTTTGGCCATATAGCATGTATTCAACCGGTGATGGGATCTGTGCAAAAGGATCAATATCACACAATTACACAAAATTGTACTTACAAAATATTATAATGTATATTTTGTCAAAATGTATGTTTTTCACAGTTTCCTCAGTCAACGTAATCCAACCCATTTGTAATTAAAGTGTTGTACATCATTTGGTTTAAAAGGAAACAATGGAAAACAAGGTAAAAAGGAGAATTAGGAGTTGGAGGACCTCCAGGACTGCCAGGATTGACAGGAGAGTCAAGAATTCCATACAAGGACTATAATAATAGTGTTTGTGAGCAGACTTAAGCTTAGTGTACACAACGTCATGCATACTGAAGAATATACAAACTAATATAATGTAAGTGTAATGTAACATAATGTACATAACAATAACGTGAACATCGATGAAACAGCGTGAACTTTAATTTGCAGTAAGGTACTTTCCTCCAAGAAAGGCATATTCAATTTGATGTTGGGACATTAACCATATTATATTCAGATATATGAATGAACAGTGAATGGATAGATACGTATGTGCACAAACGTATGCAGGGAATTATTATACGTATAATTACTCATGCAAAGCTATGATTGCTTAGATTATGCACTGACGACAATAGTATGTAAATTTTATACATACACTGATAATAGGTTACTATTACTTCAATCTCATTTATAAAAAATTCACATTCTGTCAATTCACAGGAGTACACCCCTAAATAATCAACAGTGGGTGTAATCACAGTTAAGATGTGGAGATCTTGGTGGAATCCTCCAAAACCTTAGAGCTGTTCGTCCTCCACACTAAAGTGTACATAGCGGACATTTGGTCCACAGGTCACTGCAGGCACAAATCACTACCAGTGGCTACCTCCCAAGGTCTGTAATCTCAGTACATACAGAGATGGTCAACTTGAAGAGTAGAGAGAAAGGAGAGAGAGAGCAGTCAGACACAGACAGTGGATGTGGGTCCTGTTCAAGAAGAGGAATGACATTGAAAACATATCACATTGCAGTGGATTGTCCCCCCACAGTGATGCCATGGTTACAGGTAGTTGTTGATCAGTATAATGTTGACAGATGGTTGTTTTTGGTATAATCGGATATTTTGGTGCTGAAGGTTAATGCTCAAAATGAGGAGAGCTTTATATGATTCAACACAACAACACTAGTCATTGAAATGGTCTCACTCATTAAGTGTGAAAAACCACTAACCCACTTCAATACAACTGAGCACTGACAGATTCAGTATTCCGCAATAAACACCAAGGAGTTAATGGCACACTGCTCAAAGCACCAATTTAGACTTCAATTGCAAGTGACTGCTTAGTACAATGTTTAAGAAAATATTCCATCATAAATTGAAATGACAACATCTGTGAGATTCCTTCAATTCGGAGGTCAACACAGCAGGCTCCCATTTTATATAGTCCAAAGGTGAAATCAGCAAAAAATGGCTTCATAGTACGGAATTTATTACTGTTCCCTCCAAATCCACCATAGATTGTCATTGATTAATGGGAAATATAATTAATTAAACTCTGCATTCACACCAACATACAATTGGCTATATACGTATATATGAATTGTAATTTTGAATGGATGGAATGAATTGATTTTGGAATTGACCACTTTTATATGTTTTCCTCAATACTTTGGGGATTCTGGGTGCCTATAATTTGTTTTCATTAGGAAGGGAACTCCACAACGTGACGACGGCACTTACTAAATTCGCCATTCCCACTTTATCTCAGCATCACAATTTCCCTGTATTACCCTATCATACAAACAAACATTAATACAAACTTACTTATTATTCTAACCACAAACTACATAGCCAGACAGAGTCTGCTGGGGCTCTTGAAAGGTACATGTACACAAAATGCAGTTCAATATTTGCCAGTCAATGTACTTAAGAAAATAAACTGACAACATCTGTGACACTCCTTGTGGGCAATGCTGTAGTTAAACACGCTGACTTGAAGGGATTCCCAGGATACCTGACAGTAACTGCCACCAACTTGGTTCTAACTGGAGACCTGCATTACTCTTGAAGAACTGTCAGTTTGGAGTCCTCCTCCTGTACAAATGGCCAATAACAGTATTCAGAAATAGCTCACAACTGCATCTTAGACAACTTGAAGACCTTCAACAAGCATGGAATGAGGCAGGCTAATAGAGGCAAGGTTAATTGCTATTTGCTCCTTGTCCTCGTAACTAGGAGCAAATAGCAATTAACTTTGCCTCTATTATTGTCCTTGTAACTGTTTTAGATTCAATTGTTATATATACTGTATATATATAGTCAGGCATACACAATGTACACACTGCATGTAAAGCAATATGCATCCTTACAAATATAAGCACATGCAGTCTATCGCAACACATGCACAATGTCAATGCACATACACAGAACATATTCTCAACCATCTTATTATAATGGGAGACCATACAAGTGAGCTTGTTGACCATCAAAATCTGATGAGAGGCCATACCAGTGATCTTATTGACCACCACATGCATGAGAGGCAATAGAGCTTGTCCTTGATCACAACACATGCTACAAGAGGTCAAGCAGGTGAGCTCTGAATTATCACATTCATGCAGGCAGCTGGCTGCACCATGAACTTGTTGACCAATCACATATTCAATACTGCACAGTGCTGTGGTATGACTACAGTCATCTACGTATATATGTAGTCTGAGGAAGTGTGTCTGTAATGTTGGCTTGTACGTATGCACATATATAGCCGTAGCTCTTTTGTGAGTATACAACTGCAGTGCACATAACACACACACACACACACACACACACACACACACACACACACACACAAACAAACACACACACACACACACACACACACACACACACACACACACACACACACACACACACACACACACACAAACACACACACACACATGTACTACAGTCATTGTCTTGTATCATTCCCAAATTGCACACACAACACTAAAATTTATAACTATAAATGCAAGTTCCACTTGTATACATGTGCGAGTGCATTTGTTTATGTGTGTGTACATGTGTGTATGTGCGTGTGTATGTATCATGCGTTTACTCAATGACATATACGTATGTGCAGTTGATAGATTCAAGGCTTACTTACATAACAGTGTCAACATACGAATAACAACAAGGCACAATTGTAGTATATAGTGCAGTAAACTTAAAAGGGATTGACTGGGCATACCAAAACTCAGCTCAACTAGAGGATGATGAACCACCATGGTTCATTCATGTTGTTATGGAAGCCTTCTCTGTAGGAATATTGACAGGTAAGTGTAGAGAATAATTCCCTTACACAGTATCCAACCAAACACAGACAGGAGGAAGACTTAGTAGTGCTAATATACAGATACATAGGGTACTGCATTCGTATTCGGCCGGTATGAGAAATCGGCCACCCAGTTCTCCATATCCAAGCGCATCAAGGGCTTTAAACTTGGCAGGCACCAAGCATGGGCGGCTGCTACTTCTGTAACAAATTGAGAGGATTAAGGCTACTACCATTCTCGCATTAGGCAGCCGAGAATTGAGTGGCCGCATTCATATTAATTCGGCTGGAAGGCATGAGAATTCGGCCAGCGGCTGTATCATAACAGAAAAGGTGTTATTTGAACTTTCAACGGTGTGGATGTGAAGCCCTATCCATCCCCTACCCTCAGCAGCACGTCGAGGTCAGAGCGTTCGATGTTCAATCAGCTGTGCTGTGCGACATTGGGTTAGGTGGGGGGATGATACAGCCACTGATAGAATTCTCATACCTTCCAGCCAAATTCTTATGAATTCGGCCACACAATTCTCGGCTGCCTAACACGAGAATGGCAGTAGCCTAAATCTTATCCGAGACAGAAGTAGCAGCCGCCCATGCTTAGTGCATGCCAAGTTTAAAGCCCTTGATGCGCTTGGATACAGAGAACTGGGTGGCCGGATTCTCATGCCGTACTCTACATGTTACATTCAGGTACACGTGTGTACCCACAAATTGTGCTATAGTTGTTGCTATTGTGTGCATGAAGAGAGTACATGTGAGAGAGGGGTATAATATATAATATACAATACCTTCTGCAATATATTTATACAATTATAACACAATTAACAAGCGGACATTCTACATTTATGTAATATACAGTAGACTCTCCATCCAAGGGACGGGCTGGGACATCAGTATTTGTCCCTTGGATAGAGGTGTCCTTAACTCGGAAAGTTTCACCATAACATCACCCCGATTATGGATTTCACATAATTGTAATCAACAACATCACAATAATTAAGGATACAATGTTATATTAAAATACTAATATGTTATAACAGGTGAAACTATTAATACTGTGTCACTATACTAATATAACGGTCCGCATTTTAGGAACAACCCATTTCGTTGGAAGTAGTCCGGAGACTATACTCACGCGCGCGATATTGTGCCAGACATGGCTGCCAAAAGCAGTGCTGTTGGATTTTTTTTTGTCATCAATTCGCATGTTAGAGGTTACCATATTTACAAAGATATTTAGAGTCCTTCTAAAGGCGAAGTTCTGCAACTACAACGAGAACCATCAAATCCAGAGGACAAGTTTGCAGTTATTATTTGTCTAGACGGACAGGTAGCTAGTTGGCCGGGTTCCCGCGGAGCTCGCTCGAACCTTTTCCCTGTTTCTAGCCCGGGAATGTAACAGTATAACAGCTACCATAACTGGTGCTCGGATCAAACGCGGAATAGGTTTGGGTTTGGAGATACCCTGTTTTTACAAACTTAACGGCCCGAAGGTTTATGTGGATCGTGTAAAGGAACTTTTAGGCAATTCAGACTGATATACTTGTATTTTGTTATAGATATGTCACAATGATATTGATTTGCTATACCATTTGTCCGTTCATAGAGAGACATTTAGTACGTATGTTCGTAGTTGGGGAATATCTAACGTTCGTTGGACGGAATACAGAGAGTCCGCTATTGGGAGATTGCTAATGTATAACTAGCATAGGAAGATTATCCCGTGACCGAACGTTGGACGCTGTAAAGCGACTGGTCGTTCCTCGGAGAGTCCGTTAATGGAGAGTTCACTGTACACATAATTTTAATATACAAATTGTTGCTCTTTCAACCTCCTGAAACTCTTGAACCTGTATTACAGTGAAACCTCGTTAATCCGAGACCTCTATAATCCAACATTTTCTCTAATCTGACCATTATATGAGGTAAAGTCACCATACATAAGTATGGTAAGAGGCACTCCATAATCCAACAACCACCTAATCCAACATTATTCTCAGGTCCCATTGAGTGTTGGATTAGAGAGGTTTCACTGTATCAGGAATAATTTCAGGCACCAATAATTTACCTAAAAGTCCTACATACCTCTCATTCTCAAATAATCTTCTTATAACCAATACTCATGCTACACATAACGTTGGGAAATAACATAATCTACTTTTCTTTAACAAAATTAGACAAACCTTTCCAAAGAATGAGACATGGATTAGGCATTGTTTCCTAAAACACCTGAATCTTGCATTTGTCAACCTGGACCAGCTGGTCCAAATTAAAGGTGATTAGAGACAGTGTGGAAATCGAGGCAAAATAGGAGTAATGGGATTGAATGGAACAGATGGTGAGAGGGTGAACAGGGAGGTACAGGACCTTCAGGAATGGGTGGACAGAAAGGTGAACCAGGAGTAAAGGGATTATGAGGACTGCCACGAGGTAAGGGACCAATAGGTGCACGAGGACTGCCAGGACAACCGGGACTCAATGGAACAAAGGGAGAAAAAGCTGCATACTTCCCAAGTGTGTGTGTGTGTGTGTGTGTGTGTGTGTGTGTGTGTGTGTGTGTGTGTGTGTGTGTGTTTGTGTGTTTGTGTGTGTGTGTGTGTGTGTGTGTGTGGTTGTGTGTGTGTGTGTGTACACGCGTGTGTGTGTACACGCGTGTGTAATGTACATGTGTGGACAACAAGTCAGTGAACATTTAATTTCCAATCATGACTGCTATCAAACCACCTGTGTGTGTGTGTTTGTGTGCGTGTGTGTGTGTCTGTGTTTGAGTATGTGTATGTGGATGAATGGATTTGTGGGTGTGTGAGTGGGTGTGTACACACGTGTGTATTGTGCATGTGTGTGGTATGTATGTTTGTGGTAGTGTGGGGGGATACGGCATTGGTGACTGTATAAGTACACATACACGCAATTGAAAGAACTGAAAACGACATGATCATAACAACGTCAGTGGGTGCAAGACATTTCAGAATGGATGACTGTAGAGTGTACAGAGATGACAGAAAATGCTTCAACACAAAGAAGAGACAAAACAGTACCTGTTCGATTGTACACTACAAGCATCGGTGGAATTGTGGAATTGCACTTGGTACACCTTCCACCTCAAGCACTCCCAGGGTACTGGACTTAACGGTGAGTGGCGGTGATGCCTCCATCACTAAAACGGTGTACTCATCATCAACATCCCTCGAAGAAGTTCTGAATATCATATCCTCCCAGTCTGGTCAACAGCTGGAGTGTAAGACAATGTACCATGTCAGGTGATCCTTTGCAGAGCAAAGAAGAAAAGTCGAGATCACCAATAGAGATACAACAAAACATTTACAATAATATAAACACAGCACACAGCTGACCGTAGTCATAGAACTCCACTACATGGATGGAATGTTATTTTAAGTAGTCTTTGATGCTGTATATCCACCAATCTATTGTACACTGTGTAGATAGAAATTTACTACGGTCAATGTGATGATATCTGTGTAAACCGTACCCCAACAGCTAGCAATACACAGTTATTGTTGACACACCCGCTGAGAAAGCTAGCTATATGAGTGAAGTTTTGTGATCATTCACACAAGCATACACCAATTAAAAGTAGAAAGGCCCTCACAGTTAACTGGCAAACTATACGTACCTGGTTCCTGAGTCTGTCCACGACAGTGCTACTGACAACCTCTCCTCTAGTGGCTGTAGTGTTGACCGTCACGATAACAACTCCACTAACGTTCTCTCTACTTTGGAAGGTGCACCCACTGACGTCCACCGGGCCCCACTCTCCTGACGGGGAACAGGTCCTCCTCGCCTGGGAATTGGGATGTAACCTCAGACTAGCAAGTGAACAATGTACGGATTCCGTAACACTCGGTGGAGTAGAGGACCACTCGAACTCGGAAATTAGATCTATGGGACAATAGCTTGGAGCTTTCTTCAGTGGGAATAGATAATCGCCAAAAGATCGACAAAAACGTGAAATGTTTTTTCACTACGTAAGAACCTCGCATATTTCCCTGAAACAAACAGCAAAGAAATGGCTGTAACGTGCGGAGGTTCGAAAGTAAAATGGCGCCAATAATAATGCATACAGCTACCACCGAACACAAACACACGTGAAAAACACCACCCTCCACCCCCCCCCCCCCCCCCCACACACACACACGTTGTTTCACAATCGTTCATATTACGGAATTTATTACTGTTCATATCAATTTTCCCAAAGATTAATTGCATTATTTAGCTATGTGCAAATATAAATAAAACGCTGTAAATATAATTGCCTATATGAATTACAATTTATATACATATATTATGCCTATGAATAGTGTCAGTCATGAACACAATCATTTTTCTTTGATATTCTGGGCATTCAATGGGGAAGACACATTAGTTGTTCCTTTTGTTCACAATCTATGCCCCGTTCTGAATAGAAATTCGGTATTGGATACCTATTGTAACATTTGTCTTCACTGACAGTAGGATCATTAGGAAGAGAACTCCACAATGTTATGTCCGAAGCATCACAATTTCCCTGTATTACCCTATCATACAAACAAACATTGATGTACAAACTTACCTATGTCCTAACCACAAACTACGTACCCAGACAGAGTCTGCTTGGGCTCCTGTGTCTCTTGGCTCTTTTATAAATACATGAATCACAAAATGCAGTTTAAATTTGCCAGGCAATGTCCCTTTAGACAATAAACTGGCATCACCTCTGACACTTGTGGTCAATCCAAATGCATTGCAGCACACATTGAATTTGGAAGGATTCCCAGGCTCCCACCTGTCTGGTGGTGCACGAACTTCCTGTGGACTTCCAGCTGATACCTTGTTATCTGACAACATTGAATTGGCTTGCTCTGAGGGAAGTGTTTCTCTCAGTGCATAACGTTTGTAACTAATCAGTATGCATGATTGGTACACAGATGTATAGTCTATTTGCTGTTATTTGCTGTAACAGTTATTAATGTAAACCTGGAGACCTGATTGTAACTATAACCTACTCGATTTCAACTGGAGACCTACATTACTTGCTTGAAAAGGAACAGCTGTCAGTTGGAAACAGCTGAGTTGGTGGGAAGCTTTGGAGTCTTTCATCTGTACAAATGGCCAATAACAGTATTCAGAAATACTCACAACTGCATCTTAGATGACTCAAAGACCTTTACTCAATCACACGCAAAGTTTAACCTTACCACTAGTGAGGGGCAAGCAGAGGCAAGCCCCAATTTAGTGTAGGAGTAGAGACAATTGTCCCACAAGTGTAGGACTCAATTTGGCTCGTCACAAAAATGACAAAAGGGATAATTTAAGAATTACAAGTCAATTGGATTGGCAGTTTAAACTTAGGAGACTTGTTCAATGGTAATGGCTATGAACATTACAAAGCAATATGCACTGCAAGTAGTAAAACAAACTGAAAGTCACAATGCAAAGATGAATAAACTGTGTGATGATCTCCTTAACAAGTACACAAATGATTTTATACTACTTATACTAAAGATGAAATGATACAGACGAAATACCTACAAATACAAGCACTGTTCATCACAACACATGCACATACACAGTGTCAAAGCACACATATGCATACACAAGACATACTCATGTACAACACTGTTATACAAACATAACAAGAGGCAACATGAGTAAGCATGTTGACCATCCCATTATAATGGGAGACCACACAAGTGAGCTTGTTGATCATCACACTGATAGGAGGCCACACAATTTAGCATGTTGATCACCACATTCATGAGGGGCAAGGAAGGTCCTTGTCACAACACATGTTACAAGAGGTCAAACAGGTGAGCTCTGAATTATCACATGCAGGCAGCTGGCTGCATCATGAGCTTGTTGACCAATCACATACTCAATACTGCACAGTGCTGTACATGTGGAATGACTACCAGCCTTGAATGTGAACTAGCACCAATTATAAATAGTTAAAATGAACAATGGATGGTTTCTGGGCAAACTGACACTTATCACACAGCGGTGATTGGAAGTAATAATACCGAAACTCACAGGGCACTCCCAATTGCAAGTGCTCTCGTGTGCTTGTACGTGTACTTCAACCCTTCATTCTTAAGGCATTCATAATAGTCTAGCAGCAAAGTGATTTGTATCATACCTTTATGACCATACAAGCCATGGCGCTACATTGATCGAAGCTCGAATGGAGAATTGTAGACTGCGAATAGGTTCAAACTTGGTTGAGGTTAAATGGTTCAATATCAGTATGATTGGTCCTTAAAAACAGGTTAGTTTTTCTCTCCAACATTAGTCCAGGAAGATAATACATTCTTCAATAATTTTCAATGTCTTTTACAATCGAGTTGTAGAAGTAAGCATGTGTACAGTGGAAGTATGTGTGCATCCATGATGTACATTTGTGTGTATGTGTGTACATAATCATTGGAACATACATGTGTTTGCATGTGCATATCATGTGTGCATAATACATAGGGCAAAATGGCTTCCCCACAAGGCTTCGCTTAATTGAGTTGACATGCAGTCATGTAAGGATTCTATATTTAATTAGTATGCACATTGTCAAGTATGAGTGTGTGCTTATGCTATGTAAACTTGCATGATTCCGCACAACAATATTATAATATATTAGCATGCAGCATTATAATAGCAATACTAGCTTGCAACAACAAAAAGGTCAAATCCAATTATTAGAATGTTATTGTTAATGCATGTTTAGACAAGGTGTCTTACTAATGATGTTAACATGCAACCATACAAGCACACAAAATGTATTAGGACATGCGAACAGGATGTTTACTGCTTCAGTTAGAAACCTACTCTACATGCATGAATTTATATGCCATCAATTAGTAATCTACCTACCCTCTTCCTCCACTCACTGTTTGACACAAATGAGCAATTGATGGAGAACCAAAATGGGAGATATCAGATACATGGCATAACCTTGTATCCTTCCCAAAGTACACGCACAACACTCAAATTTATACTTATTTATGCAAGTCCCACCTGTATGCATGTGCATGCACATTTGTTTATATGTGTGTACATGTGTGCGTTTAGTGTGTGTGTGTGTGTGTCAAGTGTCTACATAATGATATGTGGACTTGCTGGATTCAAGTCTACCTACATAACAATGTCAACATACAAACATACAATACAGGAAGGATTGAAGTATTATAGTGCACAGTCCAGATAAGTACATACATACAGCAAACTTCAATGGGGTGCACATACCAAAACTCATCTCAACTAGAGGATGACGAACCACTTTGGTTCATTTATGTGGTGATGGAAGCGTTCTCTTGAGGAACATTGACAGGAGAAGACATCAGACCAAACACAGACAGGAGGAAGGCTTAGTAGTGCAAATGTACAGATACTGCATACAAATCCTAGGAAGAAAATGAATTAGCTCAGATGGATATTGTGTCAATTTCAAATATCATGACATTGAACAGCACCAAATGTGGGGTCAGCTATGAAATTAATATAAATACCCATAGAGCAGTCTATTCTGCAAGGAATGCTTCAAAATAGTACCAGGAAGCTGACTTGGGCTTCAGACGCGTACATTGGTAATGAATATCATTAAAAGTGGGTGTGTCCTCCTAGTGACTATTAAATTTGTCTGTTTTGCTGTGGTTACCACAAACTAGTACTGACAAACTGAGTGTGTTGGCTGGAGCTACAGTTATGGCACCAAATGTTAAGGTCTTTCTACAAGTGGCTCTTTTGTGCTATGTGGTGACTACCAGTATTGGGGGTAGCATTGACTTCCAAAAGGCACTTGCCATACTTCAGAAGGAAGTGGAGGATCTCAAACAGCAGTCTCAAGAAGAAATAAATTCACTGGTGTCTGAAATCAAGTTACTTCAAGAGAAGAATGAACAGCTGGAGAAGAGGCTAGAGCAAATTGAAGCCAAAGGTTAGTTGTACTGAGGTTCATTGCAATCTATACGTACAGTGCCATATCCTGGCTGTGACCAGAAACAGTATCACGTACTGCAGCTGGTCCCTTACTAACAATACCATCTGATCATAGTACCTCTGTATTAATATTGCATGTCTGAAGAATGGTAAAAGGGGAAATAAATAATCACTGACAGTATAATAATGCAAGTTTCTCTCTCTCTCTTTCCATGTCTACATATTACCCTTAACCCGACCACTCCACATTCAATGGCTACGGCCCTGTACACACCAGTGTTAGGTTCTTTAAGCTATATATGGTGTGTGTGTGTATGTGTGCGTGTGTGTGTGTGTGTGTGTGTGTGTGTGTGTGTGTGTGTGTGTGTGTGTGCGTGTGTGTGCATGTGTGGTCATGCAGACAGTTGACATACATATTACATTTATGTACATATGTGTGTTCACACAAATTGTGCCATACAATTTGTTATTTTCTGCCGTTACTATCACTTCATACAATTATAGCACAATATTAACACAAGGACTCACATTTTATTTTATACAAGTTGTTACCCTTGTCCTGAAACTCCTGAACCTGTATTATCAGGAATACTTTGCCAGCTTTACTTAACAGTCCTACATATCTCTCATTCTTTCAGATATTTTCCTTAAAATTTATACCCATGTTACACATAACCTTAAGTAATCTACTTGTATTTAACAGAATTGAACAAACCACTACAAAGAATGAGACGTGGAGGAGACACTGTTTACCCAACACCTGAACCTTGCACTTGTCCACCTGGACCACCTGGTCCACCTGGTGAAGCTGGACCAAAAGGTGAAAAGGGACAGCGTGGAAGTCGAGGCAAAATGGGAATGATGGGGTTGAATGGAACAGATGGTGAAAAGGGTGAACAAGGAGGTAAAGGACCTACAGGAATGGTTGGACAGAAAGGTGAACCAGGAGTAAAGGGATTTCAAGGACAAATAGGTAAACCAGGACTGCCAGGACTCAATGGAACAAAGGGAGAAAGGGGTGAACAAGGAGATCAAGGAGTTAAAGGAACAAAAGGTAAACGTGGAGAAAAAGGACAACCAGGAAATGATGGACAGATAGGTGAACCAGGACTGAAAGGACAACCGGGACTCAACGGAACCAAGGGAGAAAAGGGTGACCGAGGAGATCAAGGAGTTAATGGAACAAAAGGTGAACGTGGAGAAAAAGGACCACCAGGACCACAAGGACCGCAAGGACCAAAAGGATCGCAAGGACCACAAGGACTGGAAGGACAACCGGGACTTGATGGATGCAAGGAAACAAAGGAAAACAATAGGGCAGACGATGGAAATGACGTCGAAATAGGAGGAGATAATGCTCCGGCATCTACGCCACCCACAGGAGGGGGAGGTGGGCAATGATAGCCATAATCACAAGGAATGTAAGGATCATGAACAAATTTATATGCAAACATTGGATCTCACATTAAAGAAAACAAACAAATAAAGCTAACAATTATTTTTCTACTATTGGTGCTAAATTGTTGTAATCAGTTTGAGAAATTGTGAAAGCAGATGTATTTGATAATTATGATTATTCTGGATAACCTTCAAGTAGTAATTATAAATGGGGTAACACACCATAATATTTTCAAGTTTAACTTCATCAAATAAACTGTTACCTTAATTGAATTCAGAATAATCAATTGGATGTCAAAGATGACACAATGCATCAAAATCAAGAATTATAATGACTGACACACAACCTATACACAGGCAGACATACAAGTACAGTGAATATTCGTTAATCTGCTGTAATTGGTTTGGGTGAAATATTGGCAGATTATACTGATCTTCTTCAGCAATTCCACAAAATTGTACGGAAACTATAATAAATTATGATAACATATGTATCAAATAATATGATTATAATATGTTTTTCACAGTATCCTTTTATCAGTTAGCGTAATCCAATTAGCCCATTTGTAAAATATTGCACATTGAATTTCAAACTAGGTTTAAAGGGATAATTAGAAGTTGGAGGGCCACCAGGACTCCCAGGCTTGACAAGAGTGTGAGTAATTCTATACAAGGACTATTATAGTGTTTATGAGCAGACTTAGTGTACATAGAAAAAACACTGTCATGCATACTGAAGTGTATATATATGAATCAATATAACTTCCACATAATAAAAAATACAAGATACAGGAATTTGTATCGATTTAAAATCAAGTGCAGATCGATTGCAGAACATAATGGACCATATGGATGACACATAATGTAACAATAACATGTGAACATAATATCTGTACATTTTAGGATAATAATAATGATATGCTTACGTGTTCTGCGTATGTATGTGAGGAGGTGTTATTTACAGAGCATATACACATAAAAGTATTGTCCAGTCACAAATAGATGGAAATGTCTGGTGAGGTTGATTGACATGCTGAGTTATCAAATATAAACAAGGTTGTACTTGTTGTGTACATTACATACTCACCCCTTGTCCATCAGTGGAGTAGGTGGGCAAGGGGCACAATAATAATTATTATACTACAGTGGACACTCATTAATCTCCCACATCTGGTTGAGAGTTCTCACCTAAAACATCTCCTCTAGTGGCTGTACAGTGTTGATTATTGAGTAATTGAATTGAACGATAAGAACTCAATACTGCACTAGCGTTCTCTCTACTATGGAGGTTAAACCACTGAAGTCCACCGGCATGCATATTATGTGTAATGTACTGTGTGTGATTGAATAGTGTATTTGTTGAACACACAGTATTTTGGAATAACTACAAGGTGACAGGTCCTTAGAAAACGTGGCAGTTTTTCCCTCCAACATCAGTCCAGGAAGAAATTAGCTACTTTCTTCAATAATTAGTGATGTCCTTTACAAGCTGGTAGGGTTATGACTTTCAATCACCACTGTACAAGTATGCATGTGTATAGTACAAGTATGTGTGCATCCATGAAGTGCATGTGTGTATGTATGTGTGTACATTAACATACATGTGTTTGCATGAGTATATCATGTGTGCATAATACTTAGGGTGAAATGGCTTCAACAAGGCTTCACTTAATTGATTTAACATGAAGTCACATAAGGATTCAATATTATATTAGTTAGTGCGCACATTGTCAGGCATGAGTGTGTGCATATGCTATGAAAACTTGTATGATTCAGCACAACAATATTAGCATGCAACAACAAAAAGGTCAAACCCAATAATTAGAATGTTATTGTTAATGCATGTTTAGACAAGGTGTCTTACTAATGATGTTAACATGCAATCATACAAGCACATATGATGTAATTAGACATGAGAACAGGATGTTTACTGCTTCAGTTAGAAACCTACCGTACATGCATGGACATGTATATGACTTCAATTAGCCATCTACCTACCCTCTTCCTTCACTCACTGTTTGACACAAATGAGCAATTGATGGAGAAACAAAATGGGAGATAGCAGATACATAATATTGTCTTGTATTCTTCCCATAGTGCACACACAACACTTAAATTATAACTTTAAATGTAAGTCTCACTAGTATATGGATGTGCATGTGCATTATTTTGTTTATATGTGTGTACATGTGTGTGTTGAGTGTGTGTGTCAAGTGTCTACACAATGACATGTGGACTTGCTGGATTCAAGCTCACCTAACATAACAATGTCAACATACAAACATACAACACAGGAAGGATTGAAGTATTATAGTGCACAGTCCAGATAATTACATACAGCGAACTTCAATGGGGTGCACATACCAAAACTCAGCTCAACTAGAGAATGAGGAACCACTTTGGTTCATTCATGCAGTGATAGAAGCCTTCTCTTGAGAAACATTGACAGGAGAATGCAGAGAATAATTCCCTCACACATCACCCAAACAAATACAGATATGAGACTTAGTAGTGCAAATGTACAGATACTGTATACATATCCTAGAAAGAGAAGTGAATTAGCTTAAATACAAGATCTAGAGTCAACTTCAAATACATAATATGACATTGATTATCACCAAATGTGCGGTCAGCTATGTAAACACCCATAGAGCAGTCCATTCTGCCATGAATGCTTCAAAATAGTGCCAGGAAACTGACTTGCATTTCAGATGTGTACATTGTCAATGAATATCATTAAAAAGTGGGTGTGTCCTCCAAGTGACTATTAAATTAGTCTGTTCTGCTGTGGTTACCACAAACTAGCACTAACAAACTGAGTGTGTTGGCTGGAGCTACAGTTATGGCACCAAATGTTAAGGTCTTTCTACAAGTGGTTCTTTTGTGCTATGTGGTGACCACCAGTATCGGGGGTAGCATTGACCTTCAGAAGGCACTTGCCACACTTCAGAAGGAAGTGGAGGATCTCAAACAGCAGTCCCAAGAAGAAATAAATTCACTGGTGACTGAAATCGAGTTACTTCACCAGAAGAACGAACATCTGGAGAAGAGGTTAGAGCAAATTGAAGCCAAAGGTTAGTTCCTGTGAGGTTCATTGCAATCTATATGTACAGTGCCATATCCTGGCTGTGACCAGGAACATTGTCACTACAGCTTGTCCCTCATCAACAATACCATCCATCATAGTACCTCTGTATGAAAATTGCATGTCTGAAAATTAATGGTATATAAAAGGATGATTAAATTAATCATAACCTTCAGAAATAATCTACTTGTCTTCAACAGAATTGGAAAAACCTCTACAAAGAATGAGACGTGGAGACACTGTTTTCCCAGCACCTGTACCTTGCATTTGTCAACCTGGACCACCTGGTCAACCTGGTCCACCTGGATCAAAAGGTGAGAGGGGACAGCGTGGAAAACGAGGCAAAATAGGACCAAAGGGGTTGAATGGAGCAGATGGTGAGAAGGGTGAAAAGGGAGATACAGGACTGCCAGGAAGTGATGGACAGATAGGTGAACCAGGACCAAAGGGATTGCGAGGACTGCCAGGAAGTGATGGACAGATAGGTGAACCAGGACTGCCAGGACAACCGGGACTCAATGGAATAAAGGGAGAAAAGGGTGAACAAGGAGATCAAGGAGATAATGGAACAAAAGGTAAACGTGGGGAAAGAGGACAACCAGGAAATGATGGACAGATAGGTGAACCAGGACTGCCAGGACAACCGGGACTCAATGGAATAAAGGGAGAAAAGGGTGAACGAGGAGATCAAGGAGTTATTGGAACAAAAGGTGAACGTGGAGAAAAAGGACAACCAGGAAATGATGGACAGAAAGGACCCCAAGGACCACAAGGACCACAAGGACCACAAGGACCACAAGGACCACAAGGACAGGAAGGACAACCGGGACTTGATGGATGCAAGGTAGGAAAGGAAAATGATAGGGCAGACAATGGAAATGACTGCGAAATAGGAGATAATGCTCCGGCATCTATGCCACCCACAGGAGGGGGAGGTGGGCAATGATAGCCATAACCACAGGAAATGTAAGGATTATGAACAAATTTATATGGAAACGTTAGATCTCACATTAAAGAAAACAAACAAATAAAGCTAACAATTAATTTTCTACTATTGGTGCGAAATTGTTGCAATCAGTTTGAGAATTTGTGAAAGCAGATGTATTTGATAATTATGATTATTCTAGACAACCTTCAAGTAGTGAACAGGTAACACACCATGATATCGTCAAGTTTAACTTCATCTAATAAACTGTTAACGTAATTGAATTCAGAATCAATATCTTTCAACAATAATAAATCGGAGTGTAGAAGATGACACAATGCATCAAAAATCAAGAATTATAATGACTGACACACAGCCTATACACAGGCAGACATACAAGTACAGTGGATATTCGTTCATCTGCCATAATGGGTTTGGGTGAAATATTAGCAGATTAATGATATGTCAGATTATACTGATCTTCTTCAGCAATTCCACAAAATTGTATGGAAAATATATGAATACATATGTATCAAATAATATTATTATATTATGTTTTCACAGTATCCTTTTATCAGTTAACATAATCCAATTAAACCATTTTTAAAATGTTGCAGTGTTTGGTTAAAAGGGAAACAATTGAATTTCAAACGAGACATAAGGGGATAATTAGGAGTTGGAGGACCACCATGACTCCCAGGATTGACAATAGAGTGAGTAATTCTATACAAGGACTATTATAGTGTTTATGAGCAGACTTGGTGTACATGGAAAACACAAAACGTCATGCATACTGAAGTGCATATGAATTAATATAACTTCACCATGGTAAAAAATACAAATAGCAAGGAATTTGTATTGATTAAAAACAAGTGCAGATCGATTGCAGAACAGAATGAACCATATGGATGACACATAATGTAACAATAACACATGAACATTGATGAAAAGACATGAACTTCGTAGTTACTGTGAGGTATATTTTCTCCCAAGGAAAGCTTATTCAATGTATTATGACAGTAACCAGACATAATATGAATACCAGCCATGATAAGTAAAAGTATAGGTATGTGTGCACAAAAAAGTACATGTAATTTACGTGAAACAGTAATGTTATAGGCCGCCATTTTTTTCCGCCTCATCCCTACATATAGAGCACGATAGCACTCTATGATTATTATTATATTACTCAAAGCTATGATTGCTAGATTATGTACTGACAATAAAATTTTGCAATTGATTCTACAACTATACATGGGTTTAACTGTTACTTCAATCTCATTTATAAACAATTCAAATTCTTTGAAATCATAGGAATACATCCCTGAATATTCAACAGTGAGTGTAATAACAGTTAAGGTGTGGATATCTTGGTGGACTATATCCCTGTTGGAGCCATCAGACACCTTAGAGCCATTTATCCTCCACACTAAAGTGTACATAGCGGACATTCAGTCCACAGAACACTGCAGGCACAAATCACTACCAGTGGCTACCTCCCCAAGGTCAGTACCCTCAGTACATGTAGAGATGGTCAACTTGAGAACAGGAACTGTATAAGAGATTAGAAAGGAAGGTGTCAGTCACGTACAACAGATCTAGACCCACACTTTACACAGCCCAAAGCTAAATACACTTATACCTCTACAAAGCTGTATATTATGTATATAGACTGACATTTTTCTACAATCATGTCCTAGCCAGTAATATTAATGACATGACCATCCCCCCACTCACATGCACTGTACATATGGACATACCTGCAATGTACATGTCCGTTGATCATCACCACCAGATGTGGTAGTTCTTGAGTAAGGTGGCTAACACTGGAATAAGCAATGTACAAATACAATATTGGGATAAATTAATGCAAGTTAGCAATATACATTAACGTACATTGACCTTATACATTCAAAAAGCAAGTACAGAATATGTATATTAATACAAAGGTACATGTGACACGTGTATGGTAAAACCACATTTCAATCCATTTAAAATGAAATAGTTACTATGTATCAAAAGGGCTGTTTGATAGTCTCATATCTGTACACGTTAGGATAATAATAATATGTTTATGTGTTCTACGTATGTGGGGGGTGAGTTATTTACAGAGCATATACACATAAAAGTATTGTCCAGTCACAAAAAGATGAAAATGTCTGGTGAGGTTGACATGCTGAGTTACACAACGAACTGATAAATACAGAAACCGCCAGACTGTATGTCATTGAATAATTATAAGCCTTTGCTAGACAAATAACTATCAATGTCATAAAAGTACAGATTGAATTAACCTGTAAGAGGATTAATGGAGATACAGCTTGAAATAATATTTGAATTCTGCTATCAAAGTATTAAGCCGTAATTTGATACTGGTATATATATCAACAATAATCGTTGGGATTGTATTTACGTTTATGTATATAATAAGTGTAGTAGCAGGGCAGAAAGAGTAATTTCACGTTAAGGACTCAGTTAACATTTAAAGACCCTCAGCATGAACTACTAGATCATTGTGGAAATACAAGCAGTACTATTATTTAACATTGCCAGGAGAGCTGGTTTAGTTGCAAGCACGTGTACCACATCATATTTGGTATTTAATATATTTGTTAACTTCATCCACCTGCAGCTGACAGCACAGGATGGACATGTATGTAGCATGCAACTTAGTACTTGTAGATGACATAACCTCCAACCCCACGTCAACTCACTACCACCCCCACACTTTGTTTTGCAATTGGCCAAATTATGGAAATTATTCCTGTTCCCTCCACATCCACCATAGATGAATCATGTACAATTCCCCATTTCGGAGTTGAAGTAGTAACGAGGAAAGTAGGCCTTGCACAATCCTTTTACCCTTGGCAAAGAACAGATCGAGGATTAGTGGAGATCAAATTGCAAGACTATAGAATAATTTTATAATGGCATTGTTACTAACTTATAATTAAGACATATACTTTTACATGCTCGGTAAAATAAATACAACTCTCAAATTCGTTATGGTGCATTGTGACCATATTATTATACGAACAATCATCAACTGATTTCATTTCAGATACAATTATTGTTACATACTAGGTAATAGTGCAAGTGAATCAATTAATGACATGAAGTAATATTGTTAATGAGTGTGATAGGAAGTTACTCCCACCATATTATCCATAACTGTCACTCAATGGGTTTAATTTTGTGACTGAGAGAGCATCGAATACATGAAAACAGGAAGCTCAAAACTCCACATCAAGTCAATTGGGTCCATTCAGCCTGATAATGTGGGAGGGGATTCATCTCTGTTAATAATTGATTAATCAATCAGTGGTCATGCACTGATAATTAATTAAAAAATTGCAAATGACAACTTGACATTTATCAAAATAAACATTGTCAATTGCAATGATGGTTTTCCAAAAGGGTCAAGATGATTTGTCTTATATACGTAATACATACATGCTAACTTCTTCATGGAATCTCATTAGCATTGATTTCATAAACAATTTGGGCTTGCAAACTTAATCTAATATTATTGTCACCTATTGGAAATATAATATTCTCAATCCAATTTATAAATGATGCGTCCTGGATCTGTGAAGTTAGAACATGTTTGGTACCATTCAAGTGACTCAAATGAGAGGCAAGGGATGTCCGTAAGCTTCCCACAACACATGCTACAAGAGGTCGAACAGGTGAGCTCCAAATTATCACCTTTAGTCAGCTGACTGCATCATGAGCTTGTTGACCAATCACAAACTCAATACAGTGCTGTGGTGTGACTACCAGCCTTGAATGGTTTCTGGGCAAACTCACATCTGCACTCCACATTAATAATTATATATAATATTTGGAATGACAAATAAGCACATGATGGTATTATGCATCCACATTCTCACACCCACATCAATATAAACCCATGCACATATCTCACACATACATACAATCATGTCACTTCATCCATTCAGATACGTATACAAAAAGACAAAAGATACAAAGTCTCAATGCTTTTCAATCAGCAGATCAACAAAAATGGAACGCATCATCTGTATAAAGGAACATTTTGCATATTGATATTGCACCCCGAGTAGGTTACTGTTTCTATTTATAATCATACCAACACACTTGTATGCATGCATGTATGAAAGTATTATACAGTGGTGATTGGAAGTAATGATGCCAAAACTCACAGGGCACTAGGTGCTCTCATATGCTCGTACATGTACTCAAACCCTTTGTACTTGAAGGCTTTGATTGCAGTCTAGCAGTGAGGTGGTTCATATCATACCTTGATGACCATGCATGCTGTGGCGCTTCATCAATGTTAATCGTGAATGGAAAATTTTGTACTGTGAATAGCTTCAAACTTGATTGAGGTTAAATGGCTTAATATCGGTATCAATAATGATAGGTCATTAGAAAACAGGTTAGTTTTTCTCTCATTGGTCCTGACCAGGAAAATAACTTTCTTCAATAAAATGGCCTTTACAAGTGAGCTGATAGGTTTATGACTTTCAATCATCACTGTACAAGTGTGTGTATGTATGCGTATGTACGTGTCTACATTTGAACATTCATGTGTGTGTATGTATACATTTTGTGTGCAATTAATACACGGTGTAAAATGGCTTCACCACAAGGTTTCACTTAATTGATTTAACACGAAGAATGTTGTTTTTGTTAATGCATGTTTACACAAGGTGCCACTAATTATGTTAACATGCAATCATACAAGCACACATGATGTAATTAGACATGAGAACAGGATGTTTACTACTTCAGTTAGGAACCTACCGTACATGCATGGACATTTATATGCCATCAATTAGTAATCTACCTACTCTCTTCCTCCACTCACTGTTTGACACGAGCAATTGATGGAAAAACAAAATGGGAGATAGCAGATAATATATGTCATTGTCTTATATCCTTTCCAGAGTGCATACACTAATTTAAAACTCAAATTAATATATGCAAGTTCCACTTGTATGTGTGTGTACAAGTACATGTATGTGTGTGTGTGTGTGTGTGTGTGTGTGTGTGTGTGTGTGTGTGTGTGTGTGTGTGTGTGTGTGTGTGTGTGTGTGTGTGTGTGTGTGTGTGTGAGTGTGAGTGTGTGTGTGTGTGTGTGTGTGTGTCATTGTCTACACAATGATATATGGACTTTCTGGATTCAAGGTTCACTTACATAACAATGTCAACATATAAACATACAACAGAGGAAGGATTGAATATAGTACACAGTTCAGATAATTACGTACAGCAAACTTGAAAGTGATAGAGTACACATAACAAAACTCAGCTCAACTAGAGGATGACAAAACACCTTGGTTCATTCATGTGGTGATGGAAGCCTTCTCTTAAGGAAAATTGGCAGGGGAGTGTAGAGAATAATTCCCTCACACTGTATTCAACCAAACACAGACAGGAGGAAGACTTAGTAGTGTAAAGTCTTCAGATACTGGACACATGTTATACTAGAGAGAAAAAAAATTAACTAACGAACACAATATTATATAGGCCCAATTTCGAACACCATGACATTGAATATCACCAAATATGGGATCAGCTATGTAAATACCCAATAAGCATGTATTCTGACAGGAATGCTATAAAAAGTATTGTACATACCAGGAATCTGACTTGTACTTCAGATAGGTACATTGCCAATGAATATCATTAAAAGTGGATGTGTCCTCCTAGTGACTAGTAAATTAGTCTGTTTTGCTGCGGTTACCACAAACTAGTACTGACAAACTGAGTGTGTTGGCTACAACTACAGTTATGGCTACAAATATTAAGGTCTTTCTACAAGTGGCTCTTTTGTGCTATGTGGTGACTACCAGTATCGGGGGTAGCATTGACTTACAAAAGGCATTTGCCACACTTCAGAAGGAAGTGGAGGATCTCAAACAGCAGTCCCAAAAAGAAATAACTTCACTGGTGACTGAAATCGAGTTACTTCAAGAGAAGAATGAACAGCTGGAGAAGAGATTAGAGCAAATTGAAGCCAAAGGTTAGTTCCAGTGAGGTTCATTGCAATCTGTAGGTACAGTGCCATATCCTGGCTGTGACCAGGAACAGTGTGACTACACCTGAAACAGTATCACGTACTGCAGCTGGTGCCTTACTAACAATACCATCTGATCATAGTACCTCTGTATGAATACAACTGTCCCAAGCAACTACCCTGTATATGTACTTCAGATCCAAATGTGAAGGTGTGCAGGCATGTGTGTGGGTGTGTGTGCGCGCGCTCGTGTGTATTTGTGGTATGTGTGTGTGTTCTTGTGTTTGTCTGTGTATAGCGTGTGTGTTTGCATGTGACACTGTACGTGTGTGTATGTGTGTGTTTGTGTGTGTGTGTGTGTGTGTGTGTGTGTGTGTGTGTGTGTTTGTGTGTGTGTGGTTGTACAGTAAGTTGACATACATTTATACACACAAATGCAAATGTATACATTAGAATTGTGCTGGAATTGTTGGCATGGTGTGTATGAAGGATGTTACATGGGAGAGAGAGGGGTATATATTGTATATTATAATATAGTATTACATACGTATAATAGATAATAATATTATGCTATTTGTTACCTTCTGCCTTATATCATTGTCACTTCATACAATTATAGCACAATTAATTAATATATGGACACACGACATTAATGTATGTACACATAATTTTATTATTATACAAGTTGTTACCATGTCATCCTCCTGAAACTCCCGAACCTGTATAATCAGGAATATTCTAGGCAGTTTGAAATTTACCTAACAGTCCTATATACATATCTTCCATTTTTCAAATATGTAACTACCTCACTCATGTTACACATAACCTTGAGAAATAATCTTCTTGTTTTTAACAGAATGGGACAAACCTCTACAAAGAATGAGACGTGGAGGAGACACTGTTTCCCCAACACCTGAATCTTGTGTTTGTCCACCTGGACCACCTGGACCACCTGGTACAGCTGGATCAAAAGGTGAAATGGGACAGCGTGGAAAACGAGGCAAAATAGGAGCAATGGGGTTGAATGGAACAGATGGTGAGAAGGGTGAAAAGGGAGATACAGGACCTCCAGGTATGGTTGGACAGAAAGGTGAACCAGGACCAAAGGGATTGCAAGGACTTCCAGGAATTAAGGGGCCAATAGGTGAAGCAGGACTGCAAGGACAACCAGGACTCAATGGTACCCAGGGAGAAAAGGGTGAACAAGGAGATCAAGGAGTTAATGGAACAAAAGGTGAACGTGGAGAAAAAGGACAACCAGGAAATAGTGGACAGAAAGGTGAACTAGGACCCCAAGGACCACAAGGACCACCAGGACCACAAGGAGACATAGGACCCCAAGGACGACCAGGACCAAAAGGAGACATAGGACCCCAAGGACCACCAGGACCACAAGGAGACATAGGACCCCAAGGACGACCAGGACCAAAAGGAGACATAGGACCCCAAGGACCAAAAGGACCACAAGGAGACATAGGACCCCAAGGACGACCAGGACCAAAAGGAGACATAGGACCTCAAGGACCACCAGGACCACAAGGTGACATAGGACCACAAGGACCACCAGGACCGAAAGGACAACCGGGACTTGATGGAAATGACATTGAAATAGGAGAAAATGATCCGGCATCTACGCAACCCACAGGAGGGGGATCCGGATGAGGGCAATGATAGCCATAATCACAGGGAATGTAAGGATCATGAACAAATTTATATGCAAACATTGGATATCAAATTAAAGAAAACAAACAAAGCTAACAATAAATTTTCTACTTTTGATACTAAATTGTTGTAATCATTTGGAGAATTTGTGAAAGTAGATGTATTTGATAATTATGATTAATATTCTAGATAACCTTTAAGCAGTGAACAGGTAGCACACCATAATATCTTCAACTTTAACTTAATCAAATAAACTGTTTCAGTAATTGAATTCAGAATCAATATCTTACAACAATAATAAATTGTAGTGTCAAAGATGACACAATGCATCAAAAATCAAGAATTATAATGACTGACACACAACCTATACACAGGCAGACATACAAGTACAGTGAAAATTTGTTAATCCGAGGGTAAACACCTTAGAGCCATTTACCCTCCACACTAAATTGCACATAGCAGACATTCAGTCCACAGAGCACTGCAGGCACAAATCACTACCAGTGGCTGCCTCCTCGAGGTCAGTACCCTCAGTACGTGCAGGTCCTGTACAAGAAGAGAAATGACAATGAAAACACATCACATGGCAGTGGATGAGTTTACAACCTGGTTGTTGCCTACAGCGTGCTGTGATGTCTACAACTAGAACCTCCCCCGGCACCGTATATAATTGTGATGGCATGCATGCGTGATGACAGATGGATATAAATTGGACTAAATGTAACCCCCATTTTGTGAACCTTGCGTACGGGTCTGTACTCCATCATAAATTGAAATAACAACATCTGCGAGATCCTTCAATTTAGAGGTCAGCACATCAGACTCCCACTTTGTACAATCCGAAGGTAAAGTCAAAAACAAGTACCTCCACAAAGCCTGGGAATGGGAAGTAACCTCAGACTATATAGCAAGTGACGACTGTACGCATTCCGTAACACCCGATGAAGTAGAGGCCAATTCGAATTCGTAAATTTTCTTCACTTCTTCGTTTCATCGAAACTATGGTTAAAAGAACCTCAAATCTCTCCCTGAAAAAAAAATATTATGGCTGCAATGTGCACGTGGAGATTCGAAAGTAAAATGGCGCCAGAATAATTACCACCACGTACGCGTGCACCACCACACTTGGCTTGAAAATCGCCCGAAGGAAGAAATTAAAACTGTTCCCTCCCCATCCATCATAGATGAATCATATACGCTTCCCAGGCTGTGGTATACGTATGAGGATGTAATAGGTATATTTTGCGTGAAATAGTTGAATTTGAACAAAAGTGAGTATAGCTAAAACTGTATGATCATAATAGAATAAGATACAAGACAAACTGTTTGTGTCTAATGGCCTTACAGTGTTGACAGTTGTATGCGTTGTATCGTGTGTTCATAATTATAGTAGCAGGGCATATTGAAGTAGTACACACTCTAGCTAGCTACATTGTGGAAGTTCAAGCAAGACTATAATATTATGGTCTAATATTGTCAGTAGAGCACCCCAGATCTTGCTATTGTTGTAAGTATGTGTACGGTTTCATATTTCTCAGTGATTCATAGTTAAATGCACCTGTACAGCATAATCAAAGTGTTCAGAGCAGCCATGCAGCATACAATGTACATATCATTATAATATGTGCACCCATCTACTGATTATGTGCATATAATAATGCAAAATATAGTTGCCATTAATGGAATAAGTTATCATTGCTACCAGGCTTTCTATAACCCTATTCATTGTCTGAGGCAGGAAGGCATGTAGTGCCCTAGGGTCTAATACAATAAAATTAATATGATACGTAATAGAGAGGGCTGGGTGACTAACTAGCTTATTGTTGGAGGTTTTCAATGTGTACACTTTGAGGGGAAATGAAGGGCTTGGAATCCCTTCCATGTCGATATTAAGGTCCAGTGTCAACAGAATTTGTCATTTTAGGAGAATTTCAGAGAAATTCATTGCTCGCATTTATCGGAGTTTTCCATTACCATTACATACCAATTTAATTCAATGTGCACTCTTGATGTGCAAGTAGTAATTGAACTCTGAACTAACACATTGGGATATACAATTGGTTAATATATGAATTATAATTATCACGTATGCATGTGAATATTGCCAGTCATGAACACAATTATCATTTCTTAATTATTTCGGGCATTCACTAGGGAGGACACATTTGTTATTCTTTTTGTCCACAATCTGTCCCCTAGGGCACCCACAACCAGGTCTGCAAACCAAAGCACAGAAAATATGGGGATGTTTGCAGGTCCTCTGACATGGTGCACAGACATCATAGAAGATCTGTCCCCTGATGGAGCACTCTAGTACAAGAAGAAGATGAAACTATGACGCAATCTCTAAACAACATGCATATTATAATGTACTGTGTGTGACTGAATAGTGACTTTTTGACTATGCAGTATTTGGAATAACTTCCAGGTTTGTTTATGAATGAAATGTTAACATTTCTGCAAGCCAAGTTTAGAATCACATTGATTGAATAAACATTTATAGTTTTAAATGTATTCACTCCTCAAGGCCAATACAGAGTATAATCCATCACCTCTGTGCATATTAAGTAGTGAGACATGTTATTGACATAATTCATAATAATAGCTAGTAGCACAACAAAATACATAGGTATGTAATATGTTAAAGGATCACAAATCTTTATAGTAGTTGTCTGCTGTTACCAATAATAACGTCTAAAGCTGAGGTGTAAAACACATACATATATATTGTCGGACACTTCCAACACCATGAAACACAAAGGAGTTAATCCACAGAACAAACCTAAAGTATATATTATCTACACACACAATGAACTGATAAATACAGAAACCACCGGACTATTATGCATTATTATAAGTCTTTGCTAGACAAATTAAATTATTATCAATGTCACAAAAGTAGGCAGTTGTTAAACACTAACAATCATTCAAATCAAGTAGTTATACTGTACTTCTGAGTTCTCTACATTAGTAGGTACTAGAAGGTTGCAGATGACAAATGAGTATGTGCAGAGTTAACCGGCCATTGGTAGTTGAGGTTGGAATGTGGAAAGTTACAGACTTGCACGACATGTAAACATGAAACCAACTCACTACCCCCACACTTTGCTTTGCAATGAGCGAAAGTGCGGAAATTATTCCCGTTCCCTCCACATCCACCATAGATGAATCGTGTGCACTTCCCAGTTTTAGAGTTGAAGTAGTAACGAGGGATATAGGCCTTGCACCATCCCTTTACCTTTGGCAAAGAACAGATCAGCCCTGTAAGAGGATTAATGGAGATACAACGTAAAATAATATTTCAATTCTGCAATTAAAGTAATAAACTGTAATTCAATGCTTGTATAATACTATATATCAACGCAATGAAGTGTTGTTGGCATTGTATAATATTATGTTTAATTTATGTACATAATAATTGTAGTAGCAGGGCAGAAAGAGTAGTTTCACATTAAAGACTCAGTGAACAATTATTAAAGACCCTCATCATGAACTACTAGATCATTGTGGAAATGCAAGCAGTACTATTATTTAACATTGCCAGGAAGCACCCCTGATCTGGTTAAGTTGCAAGCGTGTGTATCACATCGTATTTGGTATTTTATGTTTCATATCGTTAACTTTATCCACCTGCAGCTGGCAGCAAGATCAAAGTGGTTAGGACGGCCATGCAGCATACAATGGTATATTATTATTATTATGTGAACCACCTTATTATGTATGTAAAAGCTAATAGATGTACATTTTTTACAGTGTGCTGCATATGCATGTCAGTATAGGATGACACATACCTACATAAGAACTTAGTACTTGCAGATGACATGACCTCCAACCCCACGTCAACTCACCACTACCCCCACACTTTGCTTTGCAATGAGCGAAAGTGCGGAAATTATTCCCGTTCCCTCCACATCCACCATAGATGAATCGTGTGCACTTCCCAGTTTTAGAGTTGAAGTAGTAACGTGGGATATAGGCCTTGCACAATCCTGTTACCTTTGGCAAAGAACATATTGACCCTGTAAGAGGAGTAGTGGAGATCAAATTGTGAGATTATAAGAATTTTATTATGGCATTGTTATAACTTATAATTAAGACACACACTTTTACCGTATTATGATACTAACAATCGTCAACTGATTTCATTTCAGATACAATTATTGTTACATACTAGGTAGTAGTGCAAGTGAATCAATTAATTAATACATGAAGTAATATTATTAAACGAGTGTAATAGGAAGCTAGTCCCACCTTATCACCCACAACGGTCACTCAATGGGTTTAATTTTGTACTTTGATAAAACTAGGTCCTTGGATGAATGCAATTAGAAGGACTCCCAAGACTCAAGACTCAGGTCAATTGGATCCATTCATCCTGATTATGTGGGAGTGGAATGAACTCAGTACTGGTGATTAATTGATTAATCAGTTGCCATGCACTGATAATCAATTAAAGAATTACAGCTGACGGCTTGACATCTATCAAGATAAACATTGTCAATTGCAATGAATGGTCTTCCAAAGGGCTATTTTGATATGCCTTATGTATACATAATACATACATGCTAATATTTTTCAGGGAATCTTATTTTCATTGATTCCATAAGCAATTTGGGCTTTCAAACTTGAAATATTTTCAAATATTGTCACTTATTAGAAAGAATTATCAATCAAATTTACAAATGATGCATACCTGATCTGTGAAATTAGAACATGTTTGGTACTGTTGAAATCTGAGTCAATGTAATCCCTTGGAAGTGAGTCATTAGTATTTCACCTCATACTTCATTATACTTGTGCATGTTACACCAGTACCCTTAGATTGATCTGTGTAAAGAGGGTTCAATCCTATCTTTGGCCCCCAATAAGGTCGTGGGGCCTACAACTCTGTTAATCCCCTTTGTTGATTAGTTAATATCAAAATTCAATAATACAAAACTCTCACGGTTTACCTTTTTCAGAGATAGCGCTTGATTCCAAAACAGCATAGTTTGAAATAACTACCAAGACGATAAAATAAAGCATATTCATGCACTGTCCTGATTGTCAACGAGTCACCCACTTTCATTGAGATGAAACAAAGTATGCTGCGAGTTTGAAAGAACATGCTCTTTTATACTCACAGCAGTACTAGATCAAAGCACAATTAAGCTGAATTGCGAATTAGGTGAATAAAGGCTATAGTGTCATCTCTATTCAGTACACTGGGGGCATTAGGAATAAAAGTGCACAAATTGAATGTAATACTGTAACATAATATTATTGTTAATATCATTAATGCTATAGCATAAGATAGGAAATTCCAGCTCATAATAATACAATAGTACTAGTTGCAATGCAAGTAATAATACTATACATGATATTATTATTGTATACACAGCATGAATTTCAGAGAATATTCAACAATGAAACAATTTCATATTATTATTATAATAGTATATATTATAAACTATATTATAACAATTTTATATTATTATCATTATATAATATAGATATATAATATATTATATGGCATAATATTATAATATCATAATAATTGTATATTATCATATATTATTATATAATTATTATATATTAATATTATTATAATATAATATGTAATATCATGTATGTCAAAGATCTCAATCTGTTGACCTTGGTATACGTAACTTGTAGGCAATAACAGTGGTTGGTAAAATTTATCCTGTTTATTGTTCACAGCCATGAATAGGAGAATGGAAATTCGGAATCCGGTGCCTATTGTAACATTGTTTTCATTGACAGCAGGATCATTAGGAAGAGAACTCCACAATGCCATGTGGGAACTTCCTTGATGCCAGCACAATGCAATACTATTTAGTATTGCCATGCAATGGATGTTGTCCCTACTTGCTTTTGCTGTGACACTTTGACTTAATTTGCACGGTACCGGTCATTTTAGCAAGTACAAAACTACAGGATATTACATTATTAAACTGAGAGTACTTTGTTATTTCAGAAACCATAATATTAATATAATAGTAATAATATTCAAGCAAAGGATTCATACAATTCTATATGCAGTCTTATTAAAATAACATAATAATGATCCGTTTATGAATCATCAAAATGGGATTAAGAATGATCGAGAAAAGCAGTCATGAGCAATTGCAGATAACAATTGGAGTGAAGGAGAGCAGGACCTTTTAACCCCTCAGCCAACTATGTACATAAACGGTTTTGTACACTGTTGAGGAAGACCTGTGAGGTCGGGATGTCGAGTTCTCTGTGCCTTTGATTGTTATCAGCACATAAGACCACCCTAGGGGCTGAGATAAGGTGATCGGTAAACATATATGTGCTCTCTTGACAGGTACTAT